>JAJUPC010000490.1:0-261504 GCA_023614405.1 Avena insularis | reverse complement strand
GTTATGTTCTTATCTAATCGATGCTTCCATCTTCACTTAGGTTGAAGTATATGTTGGCTTCAGCAAACTTATTAGAGCGGGATTTTGATGAGCAGTTCACGGGTATAACTTGATGTAGGCGATAAATGTATTGACGAGAATCTAGCAAGGGTTAGAGAAGATACGTTGAGTAATTTTGTTACTCAACAAGTTCACTTAGAAAAAGGAGTGTTTGATGTATCATATCTACAAACACCGGAAAATGTAGGTCATTAAACAATGCAGGTTTTCGTAAACATTTCTTCCAAAGGTTGCTTTTATTCTGAAAAGCTATAATAATCGACCTTCACTTGGGTTTTAGAACTTTCATGGAGTTCATTTCCACTTGATTGTTCACAGCTCCTTCCTTAAGCAGGGAAGTAGGAAAATTCTGAGTTCTTATACTTCTCTGAGGTGGTCGTTACTTTACCCATGAGAGATCTTAAGCACATTTACTAACAAATGGCAAGTCATGAAACTTATCCATACTTCCCTTGGTATGGGGCTTGATCTGAATCCAAGCCAATCACTTCGCCCTCTCTGCGACCCATAACTACGCATGATCCTTCGGGCTGGCTCACCTAAAAGTTAAGCCCCAGCTGAGAAGCAAATTTACAAAAACCCTAATAATGAGTCGAAACTCTATGAGCTGGTGATGCCTAGGTAGTACCTTACATGTCCAAGCTAAACCCCTGGTAGCCACTCATAGTTAGTCTAGACATCAAAAAGCGGCAGGGGCCTAAGGGTGACCACCCATATGTTGGATCAACACAGGAATCACAATGTCACGTTAAGATAGTCTTTCCTCCATACGAAGGAAAATTATACAACTCACTTCTCTCGTCTATTCCAAATCTCATGGTTAACCCGTGATATACAATGCAAGAATTACTGGTGACATTGGTTTGTTAAGTCCTAGATAATATGTTCCTTTACCACCAGAACTTTCATAGTTAAGGTTATTACCTCATGGTAAATAACCTATCAATATATTCCTTATGACCTTTTTCAAATGCAGGTGATGATAACACTTGGATTTGCAAAATACTTACAAAAATAATTAAAGGACATGAAGCAAGTGCAGAACTTGCACCTTTTGCTTGATTGCTAAGATTATGCACTCCAAATTCTTCAAGAGACATATAAGATCCAATATCTAATATCAACATCATTGGTCCAGTTAAGTACTCTAATGTTTAAAGAAGCAAGATGCTTTTATGCCATACCAAGTAATGTAATGCAATTGATAAACTTTCGAATCCCGAGGGATAACGTTGATCTAGGGTTTGGATAGTGGAAATGATTTCTTTAGAAATGTGTTGTCCTTTTAGATAAGTTTCAGCATTTGTTCTTCTTATAAGGCTTGTGATTGTGTGTGAAACAACATGTAATTATAATATCATAAAACAATATGATACACACAAATGTGAAATGCTACTCAAGATTTCTTATACTATA
This sequence comes from Avena insularis, assembly GCA_023614405.1. Classification (NCBI taxonomy): domain Eukaryota; kingdom Viridiplantae; phylum Streptophyta; class Magnoliopsida; order Poales; family Poaceae; genus Avena; species Avena insularis. Next base: position 260,028 of record JAJUPC010000490.1, on the reverse strand, counting down.
TTCGTTTGTCTTCAAATTTTTACTTTATAAGTAATGGCATTTATAAGGAACTTAAGTATTAAAAATCTTAATATACATGTAAAGTATAAAGTAATGTTATTGTGATTAGTTGTCATCTGTTGATTGAAGTGGCAAAAAGAATAACATTTGAAGAAAAGATTTCTTTTCTAAGGTCTAAACAATTCTGATAGTTTTTAGAATATGGTTGATAGAATGTGATTGATGTTGTTTATGCTTGCTTGAATAGTCTGGACTTGAGATGCCTTATAACTTAATTATAATAGACCAAAGTTAACTATAAAACACATAACAAATCTTTAGTATATTATTTAAAGTATTGTAGACTAAAGTTAACTTCAAAGAAATAGATGGACTTTAAGATACAGGGCTTATGGTGATTGTACTTTGTTCATTTCATAATATTTCCTTAAGCTTTCTTAAGAATGGTATTACTTCTATTTGGTATAGGGATTTTTCAAGATTATAATGGAATAGAATCATTTACCTTTTTATAGATAAGTAGTTATAGTTTGTAAACAAGGAAGTAATATTACTCAACTTCTTATGGATTCACTATAGTGTTTTGATATGTTTATAAACTTGTGGTTGAAGTAACGGAAACGATTTTATTTAGTCACAAATTATTCTTGAAGATTTTATATTGGATAAGAATCTTTTTAGAAAATAATCTACACTTATGGTTGAATGATAATTCAATAAAATTGCATTTAAAATGTGTTGAACCATTTTGACTTCATATTATTAGTATTTAAGACTAATACTATTTATTACACTCAATTGACTAATTTAGAAATATTAGCAAATTTTATTTACCCTTATATGAATTATCAACTAAGGAAATAGGTTTAAATTCAAGTTATTAAAGTGTTTAAATTTTACTTACCTCAAAAGTGGATTATTATATTTTTAACATGTAGGTATTATTTTTGTGATCATTTTGGTATATTACATTTATTTTTGTGATTTATGAATAACAAAATATGATTTTTATAATATTTATAACTTTATAAATATTTAATAAACAATAAATATTTAATTAGGTGAAATAATAATGCATGATTATAGTTTTAAATTATAGTTCTTATTTTTCTAAGATTTTTCGTATTTTGTTTATATTTTTATCATTTTCCATTATTAAATTATGTATTATCAAAGTTTTATTACTTATAAAACCCTTATTACATAATATTTATTTAATTTTTTAACATAATAATGTTTGATAATAGTTTAAAGTTGAGGATTTTATTTTTCTAAAAATTTTCATATATTACATGTATTTTTCTGAATTATAAAACAATAGTTATTGAATTTACAATGTTTAATCAATTTCTGAAAATAATAAAAGGAATTACTACATCATTGTGACATCAGCACAGAGTTGTGGTTGTTTTACACCGGGGCAGAGCCTACCCACAGTGAATGACAGAAGGGCCCAAGGCCACCTCTGCTGCCACGCGGGCAAAGATGGATCCACCTCGGTGTTGACCGAGACTTGGTCACATGGTGGAGTCAACTGACGCTGGCGACCCTACGGTGGTGGCGCTACGGTGCATGCGGCGATGAGTTCCTGCACGAATCGGAAGCTCCTCTTCCTAGGCTACCTAAAAACAGCAGCGCGGAGTCCTGGGGCGGCCTAACACCTCATCGACGACGACTACAACGGAACATGCACGGTGGCGCTCAGTGACAGGACAACACAGAGGATTAGGAGGGCCAGGAGTGGGTCCTTTCGAACCAGGAACTTACCCTTGTTGCGATACGAAGCTCGACGAGGCCGGAGTAAGGCTATAGCAGCAGTAATGGTGGCGGCGGTGGTCGTCGGGCTCCGGGAAGATGGAGGCATCAAGGCCGATTAGGGGCTCCTCCTTAATTCAATTGGTGAGGAGGAAGATGGAGGCGAGCTGGCTCAAGGCCATCTCTAGGGCACGGGGTGGGGCGGAACGACGGTGATTCATCGGCGCCCATCAGCTTAGGTTTCGGGTTTGAGGAACCGAAGAGAGGGAGGTTGCTTGGAAGGGGAAAAGAGGATGAGATCGAAGAAGAGCACCACGGCGTTCTTATCTACTCTCCAGAAGACGGTGAGCGGCGGCGAGCATCCCGATGCTGGAGAACAGTGACGGCGGCGCCACCGAGCTGCTTGTCGCTGGGAGGAAGACGACGTATAGGAGGGACAAAAGGGTGTTGGGCCTAGTTGGGCTGGCTTGGGCCATGTGGGCTATGCAAAGCCAGCAAAGGGTTATTGCTGGTTTCTCTAAGCAGATAGGGATAGAAAAGAACGGGCCATGGGCTAGTACTGCTCGATTAGTCTTTTCATTTTATCTTTTCTGTTTTTGTTTTAATAAATTTGAATTTGCATAATTGATTTGAATTTTCTTTATGGAATTTATTTGCTGGATAATTATAGTCATACTAAAATATTTTTAGTATCATTTTGTGAACTCTTATTATTCATTGTTATGTTTCTTTATTTTCTTTATAAAAATCCTTTTTAATATTGTGTAAGGGCCTTTGTTATTAATTTTCTTTCCATAATAAACCATGGATTTATTATAGGATACTTCCTTATTTATTTATAAAAATTACTTCTAGTTAGCTCATAGTTTGGAGGGAAATCTTTATGTAATGATCATATATCATTATTTGATGTATGATATACAAAGGAAATCATTTGGTTAATATTACTCCCATAAATCTAGGGAATAATAAAGTATATATATTTTGTTATACCTAACATAGTAGTTAGGGTTTGAATTGTAAATGCTTACCCTATGGTTTTAGGGTTCTTAATATACTTATATTATTTTGTTGATATGAGTAAATATTAATGGCTAAGCATATTGTCTTTCTGTTTGTGATCTTTAATGATATCACCTTTTAAAATAGAAAGTTATTATCTGGAATGTCTTATGAAAAGGATTTGATAAGGATAACTCCTAAGCACATTTAAGTATGATAGTTAGGAATGACAAAGATGTGCTTAAGTGATTTGCTATAGGAAATATTCCTATAAACCATTGTGGAAACAAGATGATAGATCAATCAGATGAAATGGATATTATGTTTGGTTAAAGATTTAGGTTTTAGTGTTTATCAAGAATTTGTATCTTCCATAATTCACAATCTTGGACTTCTAATTAAGGAATTCCTTTCCTAGAAATTCTACTTCTTTATAACCATCATCATGTGTTAACATGATGAGCTTTACTTCACCAGAATATTCTTATCCACCTTTTATTCTTCTAAATCCATTTGTAAATCCAATGAGCTTGTCACTAAAGCTTTTCATAATCCTTTCATATCTATACTTGGTTATATCAAAACTACTTTGATAATGATAACCTATAATCCATTAAGTAATTATTTCTGACTCCATTTATACACTTCCTTTATCATCCATCACCAACATTACTCTAATAGATTCATATATAAAATTCTACTCTCCTCAAAAGCTTTACTATTCTTTAAGAGGAATAATACTACTTCAATAACTTCATGCTACTCTAGCTTCATCTTATTCATACTATCTTATATCTACTTAACTCCAAAGATCTTATATTCCAACCTCACATTATATTAATGTGACCTGTCATGGCTAACCTAGAATAACATATCTATACTAGGGTTCAATCATGTTTTATCCACCAATGTCACTTATACATGATATAAGCATTCAATCTTGGTGACTAAAGTATGATCATTATAATCCTTGATCATTTATGGCTGAGGTATCCAGTTATTAATCAAGGTCTCATCAGTTCAACATTACAGTTGTATTATAATTATCTTCTGTTTATCTCTATTGGACTAAGATATGTTATTCATTTACTATGCCTACTTAATCCAATAGGATTACTCATTGGTAACTCTCTTTAGAATTCATACTTATAATCCTCTTTGTTACCACATATAATTATGTCTTTCAGATAACTCTTCTATCCATTCAAGAGTAAGTTAACTCCATCATTTATCATAATGATTTCATTCTCTTCAAACTCTTCCATCCTATAGATGATATCTAAGACTAGCATTATCATCTACCTTTTCTTACTTCATTCTCCAAAGTACTTAGAGTGATTGTTATGATAAGGACAAGAGTTGCTAGGTCAAGAATTGATAGGTTAAGAATTGGTGAATCAATAGTTGATTACTCAACATTGATGAACAACATATATTAGAATAAGATTCAATAGAGATGATAAGGATTGATATGGGAAGAAATATATATGATGAAATATCTTGACTTGGTTTCTTTCCTACTCAATATCATTAAAGAGTTAAGGTTAGGTATTACCATGATCCACATGGTAGAATTGGATAAGAATAAAATAAGTCAAGGGTTAGTTGTTACATTCTTGTTACTTAGGTTATATATTCTTAACTGGGTATTCATGGGTTGTTGTAATGAATACTATGATATGATCACCTAAGGATCAAATATAAATCATTAAGCAATGTATTAGGGTTTAATTTTATTACATTTGATCTACCCTTAGATCAAATCATGTTTACCCAAAAATAAGGTTTTAGCAAAGGTCATATTGAAACTTATCGATGTCAACTTGATGATCTACTTCAATTCCATCAAGTTGAGAGAAGCTTCAATCACTTTGACAAGTTTTGTTCAAAAGCGCAGAAATTATTCAGATTTTCTATGCATGAATGCAATGCACACATATGTGTTTACCTTATTTCTAAGCTCTAATGCTGGGATGTTACAGACTCTCCCCCTTAAAATAAACCTCGTCCCCGAAGTTCGTAAACTCTCACGTTTTGGAGGAAGGAATTGACTTGTGTTGGTTACTGCATTTCTCAACTCCATGGTAACCTCAAATGGAAATAATTGTGTTATTCCATATCCAGCTCCTTTCCTTGAATTCTCACCATACTTGGCAATCTTTAACTTGTTGTCTTTAACACTCCAAAGTTTCTTCTTCTATCCTTCTTTAGGGATATGTCCTTATTATAAACTCCTTAATTAGTGGTCTTTTCTTTAGTTCATTTTCCTATTTAGGTATCCTAATCCAACTCCTTTACTTGATCATCGAACATTATTATTATTCTATACAAGGTCTAGGAAGTCTCACTAAAACATGATTTTTAAATTCTACTAGACAATAGTTGAGGCTAAAAAGACTAATCTTTGATTTATCACTGTATGAGTTGTACTGGTGATCCTTCCAAGATTGGATTTTAACTCATTTAGTCCATATCCATTGGAATTTCTTGTTCCTCTATACTTGTCCAATTGGATGTGCTTTGTTCCCTCTTAAGTATCATTTAAGAGTTGTCTTTATTAGAATGAGTCTATTGGAATTAGTCTTTTCCGCCACCTTCAAGCTTTTACCTTATCAAGCTTTTAGACAATCTTTTGTTATTACCTATAGTACTTCTTCAACTTCCATTTATTAATTACCTTAAGGTTTGAGTACTACTACTACCTTTGTTGCTATACATAGCAGCCACACATCAGGTGGTTAGCACCGTACTCATGGTCGAGCGATCCGAAGACGGCAAGACCCATGGGGTCCAACGCCCAATCTACTACCTCAACGAGGTACTGAACCCGACAAAGCAGAGTTAGCCTCACTACCAGAAGCTCGCCTACGGAGTATTCATGATGGCGCGTCGGCCGAGCCACTACTTCCAGGAGCATCAGATCATGGTCGTCAACGACGCCCCACTGTCAAACATGCTGAACAACCCCGAAGCCACGGGGCGCGTACGTGTGCCACCAGGTGTGTTCCTTGAGCAAATCTGCATACCCTCTATCATGAGGAACACCCAAAAGGCTCAGTCATAGAAGAAGAGCGCTGGGGGGCTGCGCTACCCAAAGGCCAGGAAGGACCCGAAAAGCTGGACACGGAGGCCGAGATGGTCAGCCTGATGCAGGTCATGGCAGTCGAAGAGACGTGGACGTAGCCGTACCTTCGGTACCTGATAAACAATCAATTGCCCAATGACCCGACAGATGCCCGGTGCATATGTCGCCGGTCCAAAGCCTTCATCATCAATGGCGAGCTGTATACATCGACGGACCTTCATGGGGGGCAACCTGGGTCATGGCCCCCAGCAAAACTACAATTTTTTTACTACCACTGGTAATATGTTGGCCTGGAGATATGCAGCCCAAAATTTCTTTCGAATTGACTCACATGACACAGACCAAGAGTCACGACTCATGACACGAGATTCTTATTCCCTCCTGCACAGCCGCACATCGCCACGACGGGCTGGTCGGTGGGCGGCGACGGTGGCCGATGGAGGTGGGCGACGGTGGCCGGTGATCTGGTTTTCCGGTGGCGGCGCGGTCCATCTCGTACGCACACAGGCCGAGAGGACAGCCCAGGCAGGCTTCAGACGCACAAGTGGAGGCGCGGAGGCGAGCGGTAGATAGAGATTTGATCTCTGACCAAGGGACTAGTGTTGCACCAAGCATCCAACAGCGCTGAAAGTTTCTCTCCCTCTCCCTGAGGTAATTCAATGTATCGATTTGGCTTGTGTTGTTTGATTGGTTCTGAATTTTGCAACCAAATTGGGGAAAGTACAAACTAGGTCAGCTCATCTGGTTATGAAAATTTTTTGTTTATAGTTGTTGTTTAAATATTAAGTGAGGACCATGGTTAAAGAGAAAAGAATCGATTTATTTTTCAAAAGAACTAGAGTTGAACCAGGTTAATGTGGAGCTCAAGAATGAGGACCAGTAGGAGATGAACCAGGACCAGTACGTGAACTAGAAGAAGCGCCATGATGAGATTCATGATGCTCAATTGGATGAACTAGCTCCGTCACTAGCTATTGATGATATTGAAATAGGCCAAGTTGCAAACCAAATACGTGCACTAAACGACCCGTCGACACAAGATGGGGTTCGCATTTGGGTTCGATATTTAGCCTAAAGACCATGTAATTGATGTCTACGCACTTCTATTCTTGTAGACAGTTGTTGGGCCTCCAAGTGCACAGGTTTGTAGAACAGCAACAAGTTTCCCTTAAGTGGATTACCCAAGGTTTATCGAACTCAGGGAGGAAGTGGTCAAAGGTATCCCTCTCAAGCAACCCTGTAATAAAGATACAAGAAGTCTCTTGTGACCCCAACACAATCAATACACTTGTTAGGTGTATAGGTGCACTAGTTCGGCCAAGAGATAGTAAAATACAAGAGGTAACGGTGCCAAAAAATAGCTTTGATGGAGCTTGACGTGGAGGAAAGACTAAAGACAAACTGAAATAAAGATGGAAGCAAGCAAACATGCAATAGATCTAGATGCAAACAGTGTTTCAATGTTTAGAAACAAGGCCTAGGGATCATAATTCCACTAGTGGACACTCTCTCATATAAATATCCTCTCTTCATGATACTACTCTTAACTACTCTCCGGTTGGACACTCTAATCCACGGTAGGGCCTTCCCCAATCTAAATAACCCCACACTGTCACCTTGAGCGCTAGATGGTTCCAAGAAACACCACAATTTCATAAAGACATCCAACTCCAAATATAAATCATGAATATATATGTAATCTAGCTTAAGTGCGACACACGACGCGCACGCTGTCACTGTCACACACATGGGGAAAAGCATGGATCTATTAAAGCACGATGAGTATTTATGTAGACTCAAGTTTGCCACCATGGCGTGCACGCTGTCACTTTCACACACATGGGGAGAGCAGAGATCTATTGAAGCACTTGAGTAGCAAGGTAGATCTACTATATTACAAAGCTCATGACCACAACAAGATCATGCATAGACAGGAGAAAATGACAAAAAACCACCACATTTAAGGACGAGGGGACACAAAACCACCACATTACGGTTTTTTGACACATAAATACCATTTTAGAGGACAGGTTGTGACGCGGGGCACTGATTCCTCGTGGTTAGCCCTCTAACCAAGTTTCTGGCAGGTGGGGCCCATTGTCAGTGCACATGGCGGGTGGAGGACGGATAGACTGCACGGCCGTTAACGACCATGTTAGGGCACTGTCTGAGCCGCATTTGAGCTGTCCACCTCACTCACTCTCGTCAGTTAGTCTCCCGCGAGTGCCATGGTGACAGGAGGAGGCGGCGACTCGCCGGAAGGGCATGACGCCGGTCCGATTGGAGGTGGTGGCGGCAGATACTTGAAGCAGGTGCTGTTTGGGCCAGGCTTCAACATGGGTGCCATCGATTTGGACAGCGACGACGACCGCGAGTCGATGGAGATCTCGCTGCAGCTAGAGAAGTATGGTGCACCGGAGGAGGCATTGTCGCAGCTAGAGCCGAGCCAAAGGTAGCAACGACCCGCTCAGCCACTACCTCTCCGACTACGGGTAAGGAAAAAGTCCCTTCCCCTGTTCTATGTATTGAAATTTGTGGAATATTCAGAACATTAGGGAAATATTCAGTAAATTGTCTGATTCATGTCCAAGGCAAGGGAGAGGATTCCTCCAAGATCATGTCCAAGTCCCTTCCTCCAAGATCAACTACCGATGCACAACCTCCTACTGGTTCAGCTCCAAGGCAAGGGAGAGGATTCATGTCCTACTTCACAGCTGGGGCAAATGCATCTGCTGGTAGGGACTCAAGTAGTGGTCCTTTAGATGGTTGAACTGCTTGGAGCAAAGTTTCTGTTATTTTCTTGGAGCAGAGTTTCTGATGTAAACCTGTTATTTTGCTGTGGCAAATTGGTGTACCTAATGTTACCTGTTGAACCAGTATGTACCTACCTATGTCAGTCTTGTTGAACCAGTATGTCGGTCTTGTTGAACCATTATTTAGCTACCTATGTCACTATTGTTCCACCAGTTCATTCAAATGCTTTTGTTGTCATTTATTTTATTACATGATGTGTGTAATTTTACCATAATTCTGGCAGCTGATCCAGACCAAAACACATATATATTTCAGACCAAAACACATCACTTAGACAATAGTTATTCACATATAAATTGGCAAATCAGATACTTAAGAAAACCAAAGCTCATCTCATAGTTCAACAAACAAAGCATCAGTCAGACAATAATTGTACTTATTACAACTCACAAACACTTAAGAATTCAGCTCTCAGAGCACCCATCACAGTTCAACAACACATCCTAATTGAGCATTACTTAATGAAGATAAAATTACACATCACAAAGATCTTTTATCTTCTTGAACCTGCTCTTGTAAGCTTCTTTCTGCTTCAACAAGTCAGAAATGATGGACTCCAACTTCCTCTTATCTTCTTTGTACTTGTCCATATCATTCTCTGCTTTTTTCAGCAAGCATTTGTGCATCTTACAAGTTGTTTCATCAATGATCCTTTTCTCCTCTAATGCAGCCCTAGAATCCATCAATCCTTGTTCAGCTATAGCCTTATGGGCTAAAGTTACCTTCTTTTCTTCCACTTGTTTAGCTAGCTCATCTTGTGAATTCCTCAGATCAGTGTGGAGCTTGTTTATTTTGTCTTGATAATCAAACTTCTGCTCCATGAAATTCAGGGATTCAGTGGTCTTGTCTTGCTTAAGTTCTCCATACATATCCCATAGCTTGCCTACTGCTTTCATTATAGCATCAGTACGAACTGGATCAACCCATTGCAGAAAGTCACACTTCAATTCCTCCTCAAATTCAGTGACATTTCAGTTAAAATAAGAACTAACTATGAATATGAGAGAAAATGGCACAAACATTTGATCACACACCTGCCCTTCACAGCTTAGAAACCTCCTACCAGAGTTTTAGCCCTCAAATCCAACAAATTTAGCCACCACAAATCCACATTTACAGAGAATGGGCTCAGTCCCATCGTCGGCTAAACCGCACCAATCCGAATCATATATGACATTCATGCTCTAACAAGTGCAAATTGGAATAGCAAATTAGACTAGGCTTGACCTAAATAACAATTTCATCACAAACCCTAGAAATCAACAATATGAGCCCGAAAATCCCCAAATCCAGTGGCAAGAACTTACACTCTCGCTATCAGAGCTCACATCAAGAGGCGATTCTTCTCCATCGGACCACGACACCATGGCGGAAAGGGCGGAGCACCCTGCTTCTTCACCGGTGTCGGGGAGGCGACAGCGCGACAATGGCGGGCACGAGCAGAACAAGAACAGAGTGAGGGGAATGAGCTCAGATGCGGCGGCACAACGGTTAAAACCGTGCCCTAACGTGGTGGTTAATGGCCGTCTGGTCTGTCCGTCCGCCACCCCGCAACGTGTGCACTGACAGTGGGCCCCACCTGCCAAAAACTTGGTTAGAGGGCTAACCACGAGGAATAAGTGCCCCACGTCACAGCCCGTCCTCTAAAATGGTATTTATGTGTCAAAAAACCGTAACATTGTGGTTTTGTGTCCCCTCGTCCTTAAATGTGGTGATTTTTTGTCATTTTCTCCATAGACAAAGATGAACACATATCTACCAGTAGAGCCCTTAGCCTCGAGGAACAACTACTCCCTCCTCATCATGGGAATCAGCAACGGTGATGGAGATGGTGGTGGAGATCGATGGAGATGGCTCCGGGGGCACTTCCCCATGTCGGCGGTGCTGTGGAGGTTTTCTTGGATTTCCGCCAGATGATCTAGGTTTTTCTCCCCGGGAGGCTTTTATACGCGAAGCAGGCAAGGCGAGGAGGCAGCCAAGTGGCCCACATCCCCTAAGGGCGCCAGTAGGGCTGGCCCGCGCCTAGGGGGTGCGGCCACCCTGGAGTCCTCCTCCACCTTTTCTTCGTGGTCCCGTGTTGCTCTGAGAAATATAGGAAGATTGGCTTTTGTCCCGTCCAATTTCGAGAATATTGATTTTCTGCCTTTTCTGGAACCAAAAACAGAAGAAAACAAGCAACTGGCACTCTGGCATCTTGTCAATAGGTTATTTCTAGAAAGTGTATAAAAATACCTCAAAGTGTAAAAAAACATAACAAAGTGGATACTAAACAAGCATATGGAACATCAAAAATTATAGATACGTTTCCAACGTTTCAAGCATCCCCAAGCTTAACTCCCTTCATCCTCGAGTAGGTAAGTGATAAAAAGAATAATTTTTAAGGTGACATGCACCATCAAAATCAAGATCAAACAACTTGCAAGCATTGAAAAATAGGATCAAATAACTCTAAGCATGAGCATGAAAGATGACGTTCTAACAATAAGACATAGTAACTATGTTGCAACATGAAAGGATACACACAAAGATCATGAATAGCATGCAATGAAAAACGTTTGTTTGTTTCACATATATAAAACATAGCATAGTGGCATTCAGCTTGTCCCTCATGGAGTAACAAATAAATGCATATGACACCTTCAAAGTTCATAAGAGTGACTAGATACAAATAGCACAAGAATAAGCAATATCAACAATATGCATCAATCAATAAGTTTTGGGACAATGCACATAGAACTAACAATGGCAACTATGCTCTCTTAACTGGTGCCTAAGGATAGAAGGTGAAGATTCAATATAATAGTGGAATAAAGGCCCTTCATAAAGGAAGCAAGGATTTCAAGTTTCAAAAAGAGCTTCCAAAAATTATGGTACTTATTAGCTTTCAGCCCTCATTTCCCCTATCATAAGCATCTTGAAGTGATTAAGGTTAAAGTGAACAAACTATGGAGTATATTCTTGACAAAGTATAAGTTGGCAATCTCATGTCCCTTGAATATGAGGGCCACACCTCATGCTACTCAACTTCAGTCATTTGTAAGTTCTTGTCATAGTAAGTACATGCGTATCATAGAGAACCGCCAACGGGGTACCCCTTGCACATGGTATAGGAGCTATCCCATAACCAAAATGACAAGGCAAGCAGACATCGAGCATCTCAGCGATCTTTTTATTTACTATATGCATAGATTTTTATTAAGGATGCTTCACAGATAGCTCATTATGGTGATGCTGCAAGTTTCTACCATGATTAGGCATGGCTTAGGCTAGCGGCCCAGGCATTTCTCTAACACAAAATACATAACTCCATGGACTTACGAGCTCCCTTTTTATTTCACATAGGTGACATCCATAAACAAAATAGCATGATATCAACTGTGTACAAAGTACAAGTGCAATGTTGAAAACGTTCCCCATGACAGCATGGTTCTTCTAATTCCAACGTATAAGTGCAAGCATATACAACATAGACGACCCAATGGTTCAAGTTTATTAGGGGCAAAGAATATAAAGTGTGCCATAAGTTCGTGAGGGCTTTAATCACTAAGTTTTCACATAACAAAATACTTTTTAATTGGAAGATAGGTGAAAACAAGAATATACTTGGAATGGTGTAACACACCATGCATAGCAATTTATAGTGGACACTTTGGAATAAGTTGGTTTCTTGGGAGTTGGAAGCATGAGTAGAACTTACTCATACAAGTGGAGTCTAGCAAAAGACTGGGAGCAACCACCTAAGAGAGCAATAATGGCCATAATCTTGTAGAGCGACAAAACATTAGTAATCAAAGCATAGAGTGGTACTACAAGTCAAGGATTAAATGATCATAGAGGCTATGGTGACTTGTTAGAGTCATAACATGGTGTGATCATGTGCCAAGTCAACCCAAACAAAGCATCAAAGGAGAATACCACAATACCATGCTTTTGTATGCTAAAACAAGGCATGATTCTTTCAAGGCACAATGAGCACTCTCAATGATTTGGAGCAAGTCATGCTACATCAATAATCACTAAGCATAAGGTCAAAACAACATCTATCATGACATGCTAAAGTCTAAGCCACACTCAAAACAAGTTTACTTTTGTACCACTATAAGCATGAAGCTTCCTACTCTTTTCCAACACCAATCAATTTATTTGAAACAACTCACAAGGATAATAATCAACAAAGATTAGTGAGCTTGTATCACAAATCCACAAAGAAGAACTAAAAAGTTCTAAGCTAGAAGCACAAGAAAACTAAGGCTAAACATAGTGCTAGAAAAAGCGAACACTCACAAGGCAATAAGAATGAAAACTAGAGTGTTCTAGGCAATGAAAACATAGTGTGTCTCTCTCCAAAAGAAGTGTGCTGGGATCCAACAAACTTACTCAAGTAAACTAAGCAAACAAAAACAAAAAACAAAAACTAAGGCGCTCCAAGAACAACACAATAGTGCATGAAACAATAAAAACAAAGTGTCTAGAAAGACCTGAGATTTTTATTGATGAAGAAGGGGATGCCTTAGGCATCCCCAAGCTTTGATGCTTGTACCTCTTGAATATTTCTTGAGGTGACATGGGGTGGAATCCCCAAGCTTGAGCTTTTGTCCATTCTACATCTCATTACATTATTCTTACTCTACACCTGCAAAATTTTCCTTCATATGAAACTTCACACAATCTTCATTAGCAACATAGTGTATTCAAAAGATAATAGACCATTGTGTTTAGCTTTAGAACAGAAAAACTTTTCACTAAAAACACCAGCTACTGTATCAACTCCTTCAAAAAGCTCAATTTCCCAAAAAGAACCCAAAAAGGAATCAATAAGAAGCGAATGCAAATAACGACAGAAATTTGTCAAAACAGACCAGCAGGTAGAAAAGTATTTTTTCGAAGACCTTATGTTGCTCAAATAAAAAAGTGTTGAACTAACAAAAGTTAGATAACATACTGGGGGATTTATTCTAAATTTTCATCTCAATACGACTTACAGAGACTCCTCACAAATTTTTATGGTGGAGGACAGAAATCTGTTTCGGGACAGCAACTCCCCAAATCTTACTTCCCTCTCATTAGAGGTCATTCTTGGCACAAAAAAGCAAACAAAAAGGATAAGGAGAGGTCATTACTGAAGTAATAACTTCCAAGACTCAATAAAACTCTTGGGTTATCTCCCAACAAGTAGTTTTCTTTACCGCCTTTAAGTTAGGCTTCATAGTTTGAGAAAATGCTCACATAAGAAATATGAATTGAAGTAAAAGAGAGAATTAAGAAGCAAATTGAAAACACATTTAAGCCTAACCCACTTTCTATGGAAAATAATCTTGTAAAGAAACAAGTCATGAAAGCACAAAGCAACAAGCATAGGAAAGCAAAACAAGTGCAACTTCAAGATTTTCAACATAAAGAGGGGAAACTTAATATTTTTGAGATGCATAAGACCATGTTTCCCTCTCTCATAATAACTTTCAATAGCAACATGAATAAAATTAACAATATATCTGTCACATAAAACATTCTTATCATGAGACACATGCATATAATAATTATTACTCTCCACATAAGCATAGTCATTCTTATTAATTGTAGTGGGAGCAAATTCAACAAAATAGCTATCATTATTATTCTAATCACCATAATCATCAAATATAGGAGGCATAGTGTAATCACAATTAACTTTCTCCTCAATAGTAGGTGGACTGGAAATATCATATTCATCATTGTAATCATCATAATATTGGAGGTTTGGTATCATCATAAGCAATAGAATAGCTATCTTCCAAAGCTGGGGAACTAAAAGATCATTTTTTTAATAAAAACTAGCTTCCCCAAGCTTATACGTTTCCATAGCATTAGCAATAATGGTGTCCAAAGAATTCATACTAATAACATTGCTATTAGCATGCAAATAAAGTTCCATAGGTTTTTTAATTTTCTCTTCAAACACTTCATGTCCTAACTCAAGATAAATACTATAAATCTCTCTAATTTTGTTGTTGTTTTCCATTAAGCCTAACTAGTGAAGAAAAAAGAAAAAGACAAAATTGCAGAATCTAAAGGAAATAACTTCGAGCACTCACACCGGAGGATGTGAGTACCTTTTACCTTACCTCCTCGGCAACGACGCCAAAAAAAAGCTTTCTGGCTGCTGTTGCCGTGGGGTAACGTGTGTGAGTGCCTTTTACCTTTCCTCCCCGGCAATGGCGCCAGAAAATAGCTTGATGTCTACGCACTTCTATTCTTGTAGATAGTTGTTGGGCCTCCAAGTACAGAGGTTTGTATAACAGCAACAAGTTTCCCTTAAGTGGATTACCCAAGGTTTATCGAACTCAGGTAGGAAGTGGTGAAAGGTATCCCTCTCAAGAAACCCTGCAATCAAGATACAAGAAGTCTCTTGTGTCCCCAACACAACCAATACACTTGTCAGGTGTATAGGTGCACTAGTTCAGCAAAGAGATAGTAAAATACAAGTGGTAACGGTGCCAGAAAATAACTTTGATGGAGCTTGACGTGGAGGAAAGACTAAAGGAAAAATGAAATAAAGATGGAAGCAAGCAAACATGCAACAGATCTGGATGCAAACAGTGTTTCAATGTTTAGAAACAAGGCCTAGGGATCATACTTCCACTAGTGGACACTCTCTCATATAAATATCCTCTCTTCATGATACTACTCTTAAATACTCTGCGGTTGGACACTCTAATCCATGGTAGGGCCTTCCCCAATCTAGATAACCCCACACTGTCACCTTGAGCGCTAGATGGTTCCAACAAACACCACAATTTCATAAAGACATCCAACTCCAAATATAACTCATAAATATATATAATCTAGGTTAAGTGCCACACACGGCGCGCACGCTGTCACTGTCACACACATGGGGAAAAGCATAGATCTATTAAAGCACGATGAGTATTTATGTAGACTCAAGCCTAATTGCCACCATGGCGTGCACGCTGTCACTTTCACACACATGGGGAGAGCAGAGATCTATTGAAGCACTTGAGTAGCAAGGTAGATCTACTAGATTAGAAAGCTCATGACCACAACAAGATCATGCATAGAGAGAGATGAACACATAGATACCGGTAGAGCCCTTAGCCTCGAGGAAAAACTACACGCTCCTCATCATGGGAATCAGCAACGATGGTGAAGATGGTGGTGGAGATCGATGAAGATGGATCCGGCGGCACTTCCCTGTCCTGGTAGGGTGCCGGAACAAAGACTTTCTGTTCTCCAAATCTCCCCTTCGGTGGCGGCGGCGCTGTGGAGGTTTTCGTGGATTTCCGCCACATGATCTAGGGTTTTCTCCTCGAGAGGATTTTATAGGCGAAGGAGGCATGGCGATGAGGCAGCCAGGTGGCCCACACCCCCTGTGGGCGCCACCAGGGCTGGCCCGCGCCTAGGGAGGTGCGGCCACCCTGGTGTCCTCCTCCACCTCTACTTCATGGTTCCGTGTTGCTCTGGGAAAATAGCAAGATTAGCTTTTGTCCCGTCCAATTCCGAGAATATATATTTTCTGCCTTTTCTGGAACCAAAAACAGAAGAAAACAAGCAACTGGCACTATGGCATCTTGTCAATAGGTTAGTTCTAGAAAGTGTATAAAATACCTCAAAATGTAGAAAAAACATAGCAAAGTGGATACTAAACAAGCATGGAACATCAAAAATTATAGATACGTTTCCGAAGTATCAGTAATGTAGTAAGTCCAGTGCTCCAAAAAATAGCGTGATACTCAACTCCATGAACTAGAGTTCCAGTTCAATGAGAAGGTAATAGATCTTCCATCCACTAGTGCTATTTTAATCCCATAAAATAAATTTACATCTTTCAAGGCTGGTGATATTTGTGAGATGTTGAAGAAATATTATCCGGCTGATTTCAGTCAACAAGAAATTTATGGCCTAGAGCAGCAACTCAAGC
The DNA here is from genome assembly GCA_023614405.1 of Avena insularis. Taxonomy (NCBI): domain Eukaryota; kingdom Viridiplantae; phylum Streptophyta; class Magnoliopsida; order Poales; family Poaceae; genus Avena; species Avena insularis. The sequence goes on along the minus strand of JAJUPC010000490.1, from coordinate 243,457 downwards.
ATTTTGCTGTGAATGTTTCCAATGATAATGTGATGAAAAAAATATCAACATTGACAAACCTTTGCCACTGCCTTGTTGAGAGTGGGGGACATTCTATCTATAACTTGATTGATAGATTGCTCCAGTTGCTTCTAACTCTTCCAGTTTCTATGGCAAGTGCCATACGCGTTTTTTCTACTTTGAAGATTATTAAGACAAGACTCCATAGTAAAATAGAGGGTGAGTTTCTTTCCAACAGCTTGCTAGTAAACATAGAGAGAGAAATTGCAGAAAAGTACAACTATGAGGATATTCTTCTGCATTTCATAAACACAAAGAGAAGAAGAGTTGATCTGTATATTGACTAACATATGGGTCTATGATAAGTGAAAATCCATGGTTAAGTAGTATATGGTTTCTTTTATTTTGACATATATATATTGATCTTATAATTGTATTTTGTTGACAAGATCAATCTCGATATATAATTTTCTGAAACTACTACAAATTATAGCCGATTGCTAACATTTGATTTGTCCTTCCAAAAAAAGTTCGTATCATTTTGCAGCTTCGCCCCCCCAAAGATTTTCTGCAAGGTGCACCTCTAGATGTATAAGCGCAGTATTTCGGGTGTGCTCCAACGATGCATCACCATAGGTGACGGTAAAAGCATCCTCCAAGACATCCATGAGGGTATCTGCGGCCATCATGCAGCAAAGCTTCTAGTCGCCAAAGTTCTGCGAGATGGGTTCTACTGGCCAACGACAATGAACGATGCCAAGGACATCTCCCAGAGGTGCAATGTCTGTCAGAGGTACACGGACAAGCCACACGCGCCAAGATCCGAGCTAAGGCCCATACCTTTGGTCTGGCCCTTCGCTCAATGGGGCCTCGACATGATCAACAACCGCCAAGTCCTCGCCAGAGGTCACGCTTCCTCCTGGTTGCAGTCGACAAATTCTCTAAGTGGATCGAGGCCATGCTCGTCACCAACAAAAGCGGTAAAATTGCCATCAAATTCTTCGAGTCCATCGTCTATAGATTCGGCGTGCCTCATAGCATCATAACGGAAAACGCCTCAACTTCATCTCAAGGAATTCCAAGACTTCGGGAATCTCGGCATCTCCATATCATACGCCCATGGCGCACTGCAGACTAACGACCAGGTCAAAAAGCCAACGGCTTCATAGGAAACAAAGATCAATAAGCGCCGCTTTGCCCACTCGAAAGGCTGGCGAGCTGGGAGACGAGTTGTCCTCGGTTCTTTGGAGCCCGCGACAACTCCAAACAACTCAACTGCTACACGCCTTTTTCATGGTGCACGGAGCCGGGCTGTTACCCGCCGAGGAATGCCACAAGGCCCTAGGGGTCATCGCTACAGCGATGCCAATCATCGAAGATCAAGACGCCGTCGACACACTCGACGAGGCACGCGACATCGTCGTGGCTCTCTCAACCATCTATCAACAGAGCCTCCGCAACTACCATAGCCGTCGGCTGTGTCCAAGGTCCTTCGTCGAAGGAGACCTTGTCCTGCGACTCAAGCAAGAAAATTGCAAGAAGCTCGAGTCACCTTGGGAAGGGCCCTACATCGTCACTGAAGTCATCCCAAGTGGCGCCTACCGCCTCATGGACGTCACATTAGAAGTCGAATACTCCAACCCCTGGAATGTTGCACAACTGTGATGCTTTTACCCCTAGTTACTTGTTACTTTCAATAAGGCTATTCAACCAAGGCTACTCAGCCGAACAATGTACCTCCTCATTTACAATGAATAAAAGCTAAGTTCCTTAGCCCCAATATCTTTTTTCTCCTTGAATTACTTCTCTCTAATACACTCGGGGGCTGCGCCTCACCTCACGACTTCGTCGACTGAAAACAATGCATACAACCTGAGTAGCTGACCATGTCAGGCTAACTAAAAGGACATGCACATCACAAAGCGCACCACGTGCCAACACATACAAACTTTGTAAAAGGGCATAAAAAGCCTGCTCGAACAAATACATAATTTACATTGTATCATTTTTCTTTACAGGATTTACTCATGCTGCAACAAGACATTTGTCCGCTCCTCAAACAAATCTAGAATCTCCTCGGCATACAGCGCCACAGCTGCGTAATGAGGGCGCATATTCCACACATTGCCATCTGGAGGAGGGGTGGTCTAGACGCTATCTCCGCAAGATTTACGTCGCGCCGATGCAGTCGAACAAGAGACAAAGCTGCCTTCACCCCAGCAACAAGCTGATGGCGCACCAACTCCCTAACATGGCCCACATTCCGAAACTTCCCAAGGAGAACCAAAAAATTGGAGGGTGCAGCGTCTAAAGGAAACATGATGGACCAAACGTTCGCAAGAGACGACCTCGCCTATTTCAGCACCCGAAGGACCTGGTGTACGCTGTCTTGAATCGTCGCAAGGACAAGTGCTCAATCATGGTCCATTGATATGTCCAATTTGCATCACCATTCTATATCATAATTTGCCTCTATTCATTGATATATGTCTTATTATGAGGTATTACTTATGTCTTTTCATCTGTTTTTCCATGTTGGATGATTCTTGGAGGATGAATCACGAGTCTGGATTCCGACTAAAAGGAGGTGTTTTGATGCAATTTCGCGAAAATCAGAAAAATACCAGAAAAATATTGGAAAATTATATTTTCCCAGAAGACGAAGGAAGCCAGAAGGGGAGGCGTAGCCGGGCCACAGGGGGCCCATACCCCCTAGGCGCGAGTCCCCCCTGGACCGCGCCTAGGGCAGGTGTGGCCCACCTAGCCGGCCTCCGACTCCGCCCTCTCGCCTATAACTTTCTCTCAGAACCCCAATACCAAGGGGGCGACCAAATATAGATTTCCACCACCTCTGCGGGGCGAAAAACACTGAGAGAGAAAGCGCTCTCTGGCAGATAGATTTCTTCCTGGTGAGGGGAGATCATCGCCATCAACACCATCGTCAAGCTAGGCTTCATCAGGATCATCATCATCATCCACACCATCATCTCCACCATCACCATCATCACCACTCCATCCCGCTGTAACAATCGTGTTGAATACTTGCATAGTTCTTAGGGGAAACTTTCGCGGTGTTGATTACTATTGTAGTTGATGCTTGTGAGTGCAACCATTGGATTATTGTTTATGTTCAGGTTGTTATCCATTAACGTATCATCTTTGATCTTGATCCATATGATGTCTCATGAGTAGTTTGTTTAGTTCTTGAGGACATGGGAGAAGTCATGTTGTTAGTAGTGGATTTGTGTTGAGTTATTATTCAGTGGTTTAGTATTTAAGTTGTGTTTCTATTCTTCTAGTGGTGTCATGTGAACGTCGACTACATGATACTTCACCATTTATGGGTGATACGTCCAAAATGTATCTAATTTCCCAAACACTTTTGCTATTGTTTCTCCTCTAAACTTTTGTGATTTGGATACAACTAACACGAACTAACGCTGTTTTTAGCAGAATTACCTTGATGTCTAGTTTTTGTGCAGAAAATCAACTATCAGGAAAAATCCGGGAAAATATGCCAAAAATCATATTTCACCAGAAGATCCACGGAGCCATAAGACGATACGGAGAAGGGGCCTGGGGGGCCCACACCCCTGCCAGGCACGGGCCCACCTCTAGCAACGCGTACGGGGGGTGCAACCACCCCATGCACCCCCTCGGCCTTCCTCGGCTCCTATAAGTTTCCTCTCGACCTAAAAACCGAGGGGGGTTCGACAATTTTCCAGAAAGAGTTCGCCACGCCGCCACCGTAAACCAAGATTCGGATCCGTAAACTCCGTTCGCACTCACGGACGAGGAATTTGGAGAGGATCATCACCATCGTCATCACCAACGCATCTCCATCAACCATCCATGTTTCCCTCATACATGAGTGAGTAATCCCCCGCTGTAGGCTTGGGGATGGTAGGGATTGGATGAGTTCTATCATGTAATCGAATAAGATCTGTTAGGGCATAATGCCTAGTATCTCTATTAGTGCTATTTGACTTTTTGCAACTTGTTGTGCTTAATGCTTGTCACTAGGGCCCAAGTGCCATGATCTCAGATATGAACTTATTATTGAATCATTATGATAGTATTGTTTGTGATCTTATCTGCAAATTGTGTACACATATCATTGTTCGGATCCAAAGGCCCCAAAGTGACAATAATTGGGAAAACCGGAGGGGATGGCTATGGTGTGAAGATCACATGTGTTCATGGAGTGTTAATGCTTTGCTCCGATGCTCTATTAAAAGGAGCACCATAATTGCCAGTAGTTCCCTACAGGCCCCGCTGCCACGGGCTAGCTGGACAGAAGATGTTGTGCAAGTTCTCATTGCGAGCACGTGCCTATATTTGGAGCACATGCCTAGGATTGTTTAATACTTGGATGCTTGTTATTATTTATCTCCAATGCCCTAGATCTTGAAGTTACATGTTTAGACTCGTTCATGCAACACCCATCCATCCCTATGCCTACCGCACTCGAATCCCAATGCCACATGCTATCACATTATTGCTCTTGTTCTCATCGTTGATGTTGCTTTGCTGTTGCTACTACCAAATTGTTGCTACTGATAAACTTCTGTGAGCAAGAACTATTTCCAGGTGCAGCTGAATTGACAACTCAGTTGTTAAGGCTTGCAAGTATTCTCTGGATCCCCTTGTGTCGAATCAATAAATTGGGTAATACTACCCGTGAAGACTGTTGCGATCCCCTACACTTGTGGGTCATCAAGACTATTTTGGGGCATAGTTTCCGGGGAGCATAGCTTTATTTGTGAGTTCACTTGGATCTACTATTTTTCACTGCTACTCCTTTTATCATGGGGAAGTCTTGTGATGGAAAGTTTCCTATTTTACCATCCACTACAAGAAGAGGTACAGTCCTAAACACCTCTGCTGCTCTTGATTCACCGTCTATTATAACTTATAAGTAAGCTTGTTACTCCACCACCACATACACATGCTACACACACTGCTACTACTGTTGAGTCTGAAACTTCTTTTAATACTCATGATGTTACTTCTACTTTGCTTGATGCGAGTGTTTCATTAGGTCCTTTCCTAGATGCTACTATGGCTAGTCTAGGAAATACAGAAACTCCTAGTGAAGACACTGTTACACCTGTTAGCTCACCTGAGTCTAGAGAGAGATATGATATTAATGATGGTTACATTGAGTTTACTGATGAATTTATTGAAGAGTGCCAAAACACACATGGTACTAGTGCTATTAAGAGTCTCCTAGTTAGACACACCATTATTCCTAAGCCTTCCTCTGATCCTAAGTTTGCCACCTCTCCCATAGATATTAAATATAAAGATTATGGTTTCTCTCATGATTTATCCTATTTGGACATTGTTGAGAAAGAACCTCTTTGTGGGACTGAAATTGAGTGTTGTGGCTCATATGAATGAGCTTTCTACTATGAGTGCTTTATTCTCTGATGATTTTAAGATGAGCAAGTGCTTTGTTACTAAGATATTCCCTTTTTCACTAAAAGGAGAAGCTAGGGCTTGGTTTAATAGATTACCTCCTGGTTCCATTGATAGCCCTGATTGTTTGATTGCTTCTTTCTTACAGAAATATTTTCCTCCTAGTGCTAGACATGCTGCTTTGCAGAGACTTTTTGATTTTAAACAGGGAGAAGAAGAGAAATTTCCTGAGTCATGGACAAGGTTCTATGCCTTGATTCATGCACTTCCTGGATGTCCATTGCTTAAGAATGAGCTGCTTGATATTTATTATAATGGACTAACTGATGATTCTAGGACATACCTAGATAGCTTTGCTGATTGTGTTTTCAGGAAAAGACCTCCTATAGATGCTGAAGAATTAATGGCTAAGATAAGCAAGAATTATGATGATTGGACTTCAACTGAGCTGAATACACCTGAGCCTATTACTCTTGAACCAGTTGTGCCCGAACCAGTTCCAACACCAACACCAAAAAAGAGAGGAGTTATTGCATTAAATGATGAAGTGATGAAGGAAGCTAAGAAATGTCTAAAGGAGAAAGGTATTAGAGCTGAAGATGTGAAGAATCTACCTCCTATAGAAGAATTATGTAAGCCAATTCCTCACCCATCTACTATTGAGGTACACTCTCTCCAACACTTTGATGAAGGTGATATTCCCTATGGTAAGCCACCTGATTAATGTTTAGAGGAACTGGACATTTTCATTGTTAAACAAGGCCATTTTAATAAACAAATTCAGAATCATTTATTGGAAAACTCTAGAGCTATTAAAGAGTTGAAAGATACTGTGGAAAGAACTTCTAATGATATTAAAATGCTTTGTAAACACTTTCAAATGGTTCAAACCCAACTTGATCAACTTGCTAAGGTGCAAAATGATATGCTAGTTAATGCCTCAGGAGATAAACATGCTTATGGAATTAGAACTAGGAGTGGTATCGCTACTCAAGATCCTTTATATCCTGAAGGACACCCTAAAAGAATTGAGCAGGATTCCCAACAAGGTGAAGGTAGTGGTAGTCCTCGTAAGAGAAAGAAAAAGAAACATAGAATAGTTGAGGAACCATTTGAACTTGCTGTAGATCCTAATAGTATATTTGTCTCTGATTCTGAAACTGAGAGTGGTAATGATAAAAATGATGCTCCTAATAATGAGGAAGTTGAGGAAGAACCTGAGAAGCACACTAAGAACACTAGGTACACTAAGGAAGATTTTGTTGCTAATAAACATGGTAAAGAGAGAGAACCTTGGGTGCAGAAACCTATGCCTTTTCCAGGTAAGAAACACAAGTCAAAGGAGGAAGAACACTACAAAAAGTTTTGTGAGTGGATGAAACCTTTATTTTTGCAAATTCCTTTGACTGATGCTATTAAGTTGCCTCCTTATTCAAAATATATGAAGGATATTGTCTCTAATAAAAGGAAGATTCCTAATGAGGAGATTTCTACCTTGCTTGCTAATTATTCCTTCAATGGTAAGGTTCCAAAGAAACTTGGTGATCCAGGTATACCAACTATTCCTTTCTCTATTAAGAATAATTATGTTAGAACTGCTTTATGTGATTTGGGAGCTGGAGTTAGTGTTATCAATTTTCTCTCTACAAGAGACTCCAGCTAGAAAAGTTGATACCAACTGATATATCTTTGCAAATGGCTGATAAGTCAACTACTATTCATGTTGGTATATGTGAGGATGTTCCTATTCAAGTTGCTCATAATTGCTTGGTTCTAACTGATTTTTTTGTGCTTGAAATGCCTGAAGATGATAATATGTCTATTATTCTTGGGAGACCTTTTCTTGATACTGCAGGTGCTGTCATTAATTGTAATCAAGGGAAAGTAACTTTCAATATTAATGACAAAGAGCATACTGTCTATTTCCCCAAGAAGGTTGCTAAAATCTATTGCCTAAACTCCATTGAAAATATTGAGAGCATCAAAGTTGGAGAAATATATTGTCCCATTCCAGAAGAAAATTTTGAAACTATTATGATTGGCACTATTGCTATCAAGCTTGAGGTAACATAATCACTTGGTGGAGTACAAAATTTTTCTTCATATAAGATTGTTTGGGTAACAAGACTTGATCAACTATTGGGGATATGCTATATGGGTATCCTCATAGCATGTCTCTTATCCGGCTAACCCGGGTGCCCCACAGTTGGTAGCATGTACCTTGGCCTGCTGGGCGGCCCAGTTAGATGGATATAGAAGGGAGGCCCATGCCGGATAAAGGAAGCATACAGATGAGTCACCGACGTACCCGGAGCCTTGGAGTACAAGACACGTTAGGCTAATTGTAAGCAGTGTAGGACTCTGTAACCTGTCCGGCTAGGACTTTACCTGTAACCCTAGGACCTGATGACTATATAAGTCGGGCCTATGGGAGCCTTTAGGGCACGATTACTTTGGCTATCTAGTCATACCTCCCACAGCGAAGCGATCTCTATAACTCTGCGTATTGCCATTATAGTGATTTATAGCAGGAGTAGGATTCCGCCACCATCGTGGGATCTCAACTCGGTAAGTTGTGTTACCTGCACCACAACCGTCAGCCTTCCCCCATGTCTCTAAACACGCACTGTGAGGAACCCTCCATGGCGTACTCATCGGCAATACCATGATAGTTGGCGCCCATCGTGGGGCAAGAGGCGCTTCAGGCTCTTCAGCGGGCGAGGACCAAGATCTTCACAGGATGCAGCAAAATTGTAGCCATCGATTGTGTTCTCTTCTTCTGCAACGTTCTGATTGTCCCTCCTGACGAGTTCTAGATCCCGGCGAAGATGAACCCTACGCGGTGCTCGATTGTTCCTATCGGAGATATCCACCTCTTCATCAGTGAAACCGGCTCGGGCACTAGTTCCCTGGGAGTCGGAGGAGCGTCAAGACCCGCACGGACCGCCTGCGGGCAGGATACATTCATGGAAGTATCGATGTCGGATCTCTCCTCGGAGTTTGCTGGCAAAGATCATAAAAATTCAAGGCCCACCCAAACCGCCCTTGTGCAGGATATAACGGTGGAAGATCGGTGCAAGTCCGTCGGCTTTGTCCATGCGTCTGGACAACAGAGATCCAAGTTCGTCGGAGTGGTAACCATCTTCGATCTGGCGCGTTGCATTCAGAGAGAGGGCGAAAACCCCCGCGATTACCTCGCCAGGTGGCTTCGTATACGGGCCGATCAGGCGCATTACCCCAATGATGATGCCATGTATCACTTTGTGGAAGGACTGGACCAAGGTATGATTCTCTGGCATACGCTAAGGCGGCAGCAGGCTGCGGGACGCCTCACCTTCGAGAGCATGGTGAACACCGTCAATAGCTACGAAGAGGCCGAGGTGGCACCCCACGCAGCGCCCGCGCTCATTGGCGGCGCACCCCCGCCTCAACAACCACCACCACCTCCTCCAGCGGTCGTCGCCGCGCCACCGCCACCGCCTCCAGTCGTTATCGCTGCAGCAACACCACTAGCTCCAGTCATCATCGTTGCCGCCCCGCCATCACCCATTGTTGATGAAGTCCCGACACCCTCCGACTCTGTGCTTGACGTGCTCTATGCCGACATTAGCGCCTACTCGGAGGAGATAGACTTCAGCCCGGACGAGCTAGATTTAGCTATGCAGGAGATGGAGGAGGATTTTCAGCGCGACGAGCAAACTAACAAGCCCATCACGTCCCGAGAGGTGTTTGTCGCCATTGGGGCTATGACGGAAGAAGACCAACCCAGACGAGCTCCGCCTACAGTGCTGGACAAGGGGAAGGGACCACCTGTTTCTATTGACAAGGATCATGCAAAGGTCATGCCCCCTCCGCCTAACCCAGTGCAATAGCCGCAGGAACTCAGCACCGGACCATGCAACAACAACACCGCAAACCTGCCACCTCCGGCATCCACATCCGCTGCTGCCCAAATCACTCAAGCTGATAGAGTGATGTACAACAATCTCCTCGTCGAGCCATTGACCGTAGCTCATATCCGGAACGTAACCCAGCTTGATGAGAACCGTCAGCAACTGCTGGAGGAAGTGCATTCCATCGTGGAGCAAGGCGCTAAGCTAGATCGAGATCTGGCCAATGCGCAGAAGTCAATAGAGAAAGCTAGAGCCATGGAGGCCGAATACAAGACTCTACTTGATGGATCCCAATACTTGTCGTGGAACGCTTTGTTGGAAACCCCAAGAGCAAGGTATGAAGCAGCACAACAACAAGTTTCCCTCAGTAAGAAACCGAGGTTATCGAACCAGTAGGAGGAAGGAAACATCACACAGGTGTTGCTGGCAACATGGAGACCTGCACAACACAAACTCAAGACTTTGCCCCAACAAATCAGTGAGGTTGTCAAGCTCACCGGTTTGCTGTAACAAAGGATAAAACGTATGGTGTGGAAGGTAATAGTTTGCAGCAAGTAAACAAGTAACAGTGGAAGATGTATCAATGGTAAAGATTGGACTGGGGTCCATAGTTCACTAGAGGTGCTCTCCTTAGATAAATAACATGGCATGAAGGGTAAACAAATTATAGCGGGGCAATTGACAGAATCGAGCAAGGCATAACAATGCAATTACTAGCTAGAAAGATCCTATGAAGTTGATTGGGCAATACAACAATATACATAGATCAGAATCCAACTGCATCTATGACTAGAAGTCCACCTTCAGGTTATCATTCAACCCCTCTAGTATTAAGTTGCAAGCAATGCATAACCGCTAAGCAAAGTGTGTAAGGTAAACAGTCCACATGTTCCATGAACAAGAGACCGTTGTTTTCTCCCTAGTAGCAACATCACATCTACAACCAAGAGGTTTCATTACTTCCTTAGAAACTAGAGGCATGAACCCACTATCGAGCATAAATACTCCTCTTGGAGTCACTACCAACTACTTGGCCAAGATAACCACTAGCAACAAGAGCATGCAAGATCACAAAAAACACAAACATGATAGAATCTTAAAGATAAAACCATTAATCAAACCAACATTATAATCTCAATATCCATCGGATCCTCGCAAACACAACATGCATGATTACAAATAGATTAGATCTTGATCATGAACAGAGATCACAAGATCTATACATGAAAGCACAAAGGAGGAGATACAACCATCTAGCTACTACATGGACCCATAGTCCAAGGTGGAACTACTCACAAATCATACCGGAGAGAAGGCCTCCATGATCCCTCCGCAGGTGCCGGAAGAGCTTCAGATCCCTATCTAGGGACGATGGTGGCGCGGCTATAGACGGTTTCGTGGATTTTTGATCGGCACCGAGAGTTTCAGACGGGGCTTTATAGGAGAAGGTGAGTCCGAGGAGACCAGGTCGCCAGTCTTAGCCAGGCGCGGGTCCACCTGACCCCGCGCCTGGGTGGGTCTGGCCCCCCTGGATAGCCTCTCCGGCTCACCTCTGGACTTCTTGTCCCCACGGAAAGTTATTGACTTTGTTCTTTGTCCCGTCCAATTCTGAGAACATTTCTTTACTAATTTTTCTGAAACCAAAAACAGCAAAAAACAGGCATATGGCACTGTTGCAACTTGTTAATAGGTTAGTACTAGAAAACATGTAAAAGGCACCTCAAAGTGTAGACAAGTAAAGCAAAGTAGATACTAAACAAGCATGGAGCATCAAAAATTATAGACATGTTTCCAACATATCAGCATCCCCAAGCTTAACTCCTGCTCGTCCTCGAGTAGGTAAGTGATAAAAGAATAATTTTTGAGGTGACATGCACCCTCACAATAAAGATCCAACCATTTGCAAACATTGAAAGCTGGGATCAAACAACTCTAAATACGTGCATCAAAGATGGAGTTCTAACAATAGGACATAGTAATTATGCATGCAACATGGCAAGCTAAAAACAAAGATCATGAATAATATGCATTGAAAAACGTTTGTTTGTTTCACATGCAGAAAACATAACATAGTGGCAATCATCTTGTCCCTCATAGAGTAGCAATATAAATGCATAGGACACCTACAAAGTTCACAAGGGTGACTAGAAACAGATAGAACAAGAACAAGTAATAACACAATATGCATCAATTAGTAAGCTTTGGAACATTGCACACAGAATGATAACTATGCTCTCTTAATAGTGCCTAAAGGTAGAAGGTGGAGACTCAATAATGGTGGAAGAAAGGCCTTTTTTGTAAAGGAAGAAGGTATTACAAGTTTCAAAAAGAACTTCCAAAAATTATGGTACTTGTTAGCTTTCAGCCCTCATTGCCCCTATCATAAGCATCTTGAAGTGGTTAAGGTTAAAGTGGCAAAGCTGGAGTATATGCTTGACGAAGTATAAGTTGGCAATCTCAAGTCCCTTGAATACGAGGGCCACACCTCATGCATACTCAACTTTGGGTCCAGGTAAGTTCTTGTCACTGTAAGTATTTGCTTATCATTGAGAACCGCCAACGGGGTACCCCATGCACATGGTACAGGAGCTTTCCCATAACCAAAATGACAAGGCAAGCAGACAATGAGCATCTCAGCAATCTTTTTATTTACCATATGCACAGCTTTTTATTGAGGATGCTTCATAGATAGCTCACTATGGTGATGCTGCAAGTTTCCACCATGATTAGGAATGGCTTAGGCTAGCCCAAAGGCGCTTTCTAACACGTATCACAAACTCCATGGACTTACAAGTCCCCTCTTTATTTCACACCTGTGACATCCATCGACAAAAGAACATGATATCAATGGAGTACAAAAAGTACAAGTGCAATGTTGAAAACGTTCCCCGTGACAACACGATTATGCTAATCCCAAGTTATAAGTGCAAGCATATACAACAAAGTTGTCTCAATCGTTCAAGTTTATTAGGGGCAAAGAATAAAATGTGCCATCAAGTGCGTGAGGGATTTAATCACTAAGTTTTCACATAACAAATTAGTTTTTAATTGGAAGATAGTTGAAAACAAGAATATACTTGGAATGATGTAACACAGCATGCATAGGAGTTTATAGTGGACACTTTGGAAAAAGTTGGTTTCTTGGGAGTTGGAAGCATGAGTAGAACTTACTCATAAAAGTGGAGGCTAGCAAAAGACTGGGAGCAACCACCTAAGAGAGCAATAATGGCCATAATCTTGCAGAGCGACAAAACATTACTAACCAAAGCATAGAGTGGTACTACAATTCAAGGACTAAATGATCATAGAGGCTAATGGTGACTTGTCATAGTCATAAAATGGTGTAAGCATGTGCCAAGTCAACCCAAGAAAAACATCAAAGGAGAATACTACAATACTATGCTTTTGCATGCTAAAACAACGCATAATGTTTTCAAGGCACACTAAGAAATCCCAATTGTTTGGAACAAGACATGCTACAACAATAATCACTAAGCATAATGCAAAAACAACACCTAGCATGTCATGCTAAAGTCTTAGTCACATTCAATGCAAGATCCTCTTGCACTTCAAGCAAGAACTTACAACTCCTTTCCAAACACCAAGCAAACTTATTTGCAAAACAACACAACGAGAGCAGGGGTCCAAACTACTAAAGCAAACTAAACAAACTAATCAAAGCAAACGAAAACTAAGACTCTCCAAGAACAACACAACTGTGCATGAAACAATAAAAGTGAAGTATCTAGACAGACCTGAGATTTTTATTGATGAAGAAGGGGATGCCTTGGGCATCCCCAAGCTTTGACGCTTGTACTTCTTGGATATTTCTTGGGGTGACACCATGGTGGCATCCCCAAGCTTGAGCTTTTTTCCATTCTTCATCTCATTGCATCATTCTTTCTCTACACCTGTAATTTTTCCTTCATACAAAACTTCACACAATCTTCATTAGCAACATTAGTGTATTCAAAAGATATTAGACCACTGGAAAAGCTTTGGAACAGCAAGGCTTTTCAATAAAAACACAAGCTACTGAATTAACTCCTTCAAAGAAACTCAATTTACCTGAAGAGAGCTCAAAAGGAATCAATAAGAAGCAAATGCAAATAATGGCAGAAATATGTCAAAACAGACCAACAGGTAGAAACCGATTTTTTCGACCATCTTCTGTTGCTCAAATCAAGAAGTGTTCAACTAACAAAAGTTATCTAACATAGTAGGGGATTTATTCGTGCATTTTCAGCTCAATCCGAGTTACAGAGACTCCTCACGAATTTTTTTGGTGGAGGACAGAAATCTGTTTCGGAACAACAACTCCCCAAATCTCACTTCCCTCTCATTAGAGGTCATTGTTGGCACAAAAAGCAAACAAAAAGGATAAGGAGAGGTCATTACAGTAGTAATAACTTTCAAGACTCAATTAAACTCTTGGGTTATCTCCCAACAAGTACTTTTCTTTAACGCCTTTAAGTTAGGCACAAGAAGCTTGAGAAGATGCTCACATAAGAAATATGAATTGAAGTCAAAGAGAGCATCAAAAAGCAAATTCAAAACACATTTAAGTCTAACCCTCTTCCTATGCATCGGAATCTTATATCTAAATAAATTCACAAAGAACAAAGTGACATGCATAGGAAGATGAAACAAGAGTAATTTCAAATCTTTCAGCATATAGAGAGGTGTTTCAATACCATGAAAAATTCTACAACCATACTTTCCTCTCTCATAATAATTTTCAGTATCCTCATGAATAAACTCAACAATATAGCTATCACATAAAGCATGCTTTTCATGATCTACAAACACATAATCTCTATCAAGCTCAAAAATAGTGGAATTAAAACCTTCACAGGTTTTACCCAAAGTAGATATTTCAAAAGGATCCACAGGAACATAACATTCATCCTCCTTTGGTAAGCATGGGAGACAATTAAATAATATAAGGGGTAAAGAGTTACTCTCATTAGAAGGTAGACATGGGTAGATCCATTCTTCCTCCTTTTGTTCATCACTCTCCTCCTCTTATTCATCTAATGAGCTTCCAGTTTCAACAATTTCTTCTTCCATAGGCTCATGCAAGGCATTAGTCTCTTCCAATTGTGGAAAGCATCTATTAAAATATTCAAGAATATAGCCATTTGCTTCCTTGTAATTATCATAGAAGAATTTAAGTATCTCATAAACCTCATATTCATAAGGTGCATCATCAGTATTTTCAAGCAAACTGGCAAGTTCAAATTCACCCTTGAAGGCAATAAATTCTTCAATTTGTTCCACATCATAAAAGTCATAATTTCCTTTAACATAAGAAGATATGGTAACATTATCATTATACTCACATTGAAAGGGTAGGTGTTTATACGTCCTGCAACAACAAGCTTTATCAAAGCAATAAGTAACATTATAAGTGGAGCACACCTCTCTAGCAATAGTATTCAACTTATCAATTTGTTCCCATAAGTGTTTCCCTTTTTGTGACAAACGGTGTTCCTTATAATAATACTTTTGTTCTTCCGCGAACCCACCTTGCCAATAAGAACTAGTTTCAAAGAAACCATCCATTGATGGAAAGCATGACCAAGCAAGGCAATGACAGGCCACCAACTAGAGTAAGAACTATTTTTTTTGTGTTTTTGAATAAAGCAAGCAAACCAAGCAAAAGAAAAAAAGCAAACTAAAAACAAAGTAAAGAGAAAGGAAGTGAAGTACTCCCCTAGTGAAGACGTCCTTAGCCTCCGCGGCAACGACGCCAGAAATTAGCTGGTGCTTGACGGAGAGGAAGAAGTTTGATGGCCTTTTAGTTCCCCGGCAACAGCGCCAGAAATTAGCTTGATGGTGCCCAATACTTGTCATGGAACGCTTCGTTGGAAACCCCAAGAGCAAGGTATGAAGCAGCACATCAGCAAGTTTCCCTTAATAAGAAACCGAGGTTATCGAACCAGTAGGAGGAAGGAAACATCACACTGTGTTCCGGGTAACGTGGAGACCTACACAACACAAACTCAAGACTTTGCCACAACGAATCAGTGAGGTTGTCAAGCTCACCAGTTTGTTGTAACAAATGATTAAATGTATGGTGTGGAAGGTAATGGTTTGCAGCAAGTAAACAAGTAACAGTGGAAAATGTATAAATGGTAAAGATTGGACCAGGGTCCATAGTTCACTAGAGGTGCTCTCCTTAGATAAACAACATGGCATGAAGGGTAAACAAATTACAGCGGGGCAATTGACAGGAACTGAGCAAGGCATAACAATGCAATTACTAGCTAGAAAGATCCTATGAAGTTGATTGGGGAATACAACAATATACATAGACCGTAATCCAACTTTATCTATGACTAGAAGTCCACCTTCAGGTTATCATCCGAACCCCCTCCATTATTAAGTTGCAAGCAATGTATAATCGCTAAGCAAAGTGTGTAAGGTAAATAGTCCACATGTTCCATGAACAAGAGACTGTTGTTTTCTCCTAGTAGCAACAACACATCTATAAATCAAGATATTTCACATTCCTTTGGAAACTAGAGGCATGAACCCACTATCGAGCATAAATACTCTCTCTTGGAGTCACTAGCAACTACTTAGAGAAGATAACCACTAGCAACAGAGAGCATGCAAGATCACAATCAACACAGACATGATAGAATCAGAAAGACAAAACCATTAATCAAACCAACATAATAATTTCAATATCCATCGGATCCCCGCAAACACAACATGCATGATTACAAATAGATTAGATCTTGATCATGAACGGAGCTCACAAGATCTATACATGAACGCACAAAGGAGGAGATACAACCATCTAGGTACTACATGGACCCATAGTCCAAGGTGGAACTACTCACAAATCATACCGGAGAGAAGGCCTCTGGGATGATCTCCCCTCCGGCAGGGTGCCGGGAAGAGCTTCAGATCCCCCCGATCTAGGGATGATGGTGGCGGCGGCTACAGATGGTTTCGTGGATTTCTGCTCGGGTACCGAGAGTTTCTGTATCGGGGGATTCTTGTAGGCGAATTGGCGAGTCGGGAGGCGACCAGGGTCGCCAAACCCTATCCAGGCGTGGGTCCACCTGACCCGCGCCTGGGGTGGGTCTGGCCCCTATGGCGAGCCCCTCCGGGTCTCCTCTGGACTTCTTGTTCCCCATGCAAAGTTATTGACTTTGTCCTTCGTCCCGTCCAATTCCGAGAATATTTCTTTACTAACTTTTTGAAACCAAAAACAGCAGAAAACAGGCCTCTGGCACTGTTGCAACTTGTTAATAGGTTAGTACCAGAAAATAGGTAAAAAGCACCTGAAAGTGTAGACAAGTAAAGAAAAGTATTTACTAAACAAGCATGGAGCATAAAAAATTATAGATACGCTTCAACGATCACCGCTTCCAGCAGAGAAGGTTATGAAAGATCCGCTCAAGGCCATCAACGATCCTGGTGTACGGAGAAACCTAGGATGGGCCCCCTCGAAGCCGCCACAAGCAAAGACATACATTGACAGCGAAGGCAGGCAGGTGATGCCCACTCCCCTTCTTAATATTGCCGTCGCCAAGACCCTTTTGGAGCAGGATAGATCACCCGAAGCAGTGGAGCAGGTCTATGACCTTGTAGCCAAGGCGGTGAAACATCAGGAAAAGGCCACCTCCCAGAGGCTTGAGTCCGACGAAGGCTCGTCAGAACGAAGATGGAGGGATGCGCGCAACAGGAAGGACGCTATCCCCATATCCTCCAACCACGGAGGCAAATCTCACCCTCGTCGCCCATCTCCACCGCCCCGGTCTCCCCGACATCGCGAAGACCCCAAGGCTCACCATCGCACGGACATGACTCCGCCAAAGCAACGCGGCATCGTCATCCGCGACAACGCGAAACATGCCCGTCATGATGGAGAGCATAGCCAAGGACACAAGAGCAGGTCGCGTCATGACCCTCCACATCCGACAAGCAACCGTGGCAAGCACGAGGCATCGCAGGAGGGCAATAGCAAGAAAGCTAACCCACCGCCACCTCTTCTTCCATAACGACCTAGCAACCACCATGGCGGAGGGGGCCCGCGTCGTTCACGCAGCCCATCCCCTGATGGAAAAAAGAAGAAAAGAAGCCCGGAGCCATACGACGCACGATCACGTCTGGACAAGATCCATGAGGCCCGTGATGGAGCATACCTGGGACCACGCTGCTTTGGACCTATGATACGGACCGCAGCTTACCCCAAGGGTTTCCGGATTTACAAGACCATCAAACCCTATGACGGCACCGCCAAGCCAGCCACATGGTTGCAGGACTACGGTAACACAGTGGAGATCGCTGGGGGAACCCCAACGTCGCTGTCAAGTACCTCCCATTGATGCTGGCGGGCACGACCCGATAATGGATCGATGAATTGCCGGAGAAATCTGTCTGCAATTGGTTGGACATGCAAGAAGCGTTCACCAAGAATTTCGAGGGTACGTACAAGCATCTCTGTACTGTTGAGAAAGACGAGTCATCTCGCGCCTACCTTTCCTGATGGTTGTACATGAAGAATTGCTGCACAGGCGTGCACTCCCAGACCGCCATGTCCGCCTTCATCGACGGGTTGGAAAGAGGTACGTTGCTCCAACATACGTTAAAGCTCCTATAGGAAAACCACCAGCTCGACCTCAATCAGATGATCCAGCTGGCTAGTGAGTTCGCGGCTGCCGACGATGACGCTCGCGGATCATTGCCGGCAATAGCAATTCCAACCCAAGCTAAGAAGAACAACAACACAAAGCGGAAGAATCTACCAGAAGTAAAGCAATCCTCCGACATGGTCGCCATGAGTTTTGCAGGACGAGGTGATGGCGGACAGCGTGGCCGTGGACGGGGGGCTGGTCGTGGGCAGCAGCGAGGAAGTGAAACTACCTCTGCAGCGCTCCATGTTCCCCATACCTATGAGGAGTACTGCGATATGCAGTGCCTCGTACACCTCGACGCCAATGGCAAAGCCACACACATCAATTGCCATTGCAAGTTCGTCAACGATCTCAAGGAGGACCCGGAGTCCGGTTACAAGCAAAGTCGGAAAAACAGACCGCGAGGCAAGGGCAAGGGGTAAAAGAAGGAGGAGGAGTCCAAGGATTCAAGTGACATGGACGAGGACGTTTACCCCAAGCACGCCACCAAGAGCGACGCCAAGGGCAAGAACCCCTTCGAAAAGAAGGCAGCAGTTTTCCACACTTTCCTTGGCACTCCCACCGTCCGACAACAGAAGACCTTCATGAGGATACTAGTGCCCACTTTTCCCCCAGTACCCCAATACCTGCGCTGGTCGAAGATTCCAATCACTTGGGACAGGAAGGATCACCTAGACCTTATCCCTACAGAGAACCAATACGCCATGGTCATCAAACCCCTAATTGATGGCAATCAGTTCACCAAATGTATGGTAGATAGCGGCAGCAGCATCAACATCATGTGCCTAGATACATTGCACAAGATGAACTTGACGGAGGAAAACCTAAGGTGGACCAGCACCATCTTCCATGGCGTAGTTCCTGGTCGGGAGGCGTGGTCCCTTGGGTGCATCACACTTCAGGTCGCGTTAGGCGATGTTAATAATTACCGCCAAGAATGCATGACCTTTGAGGTGGTCCCCTTCAAGAGTGTGCACCACGTCATATTCGGCCGCGACATTATCCACACCTTCATGGCCAAGGCATGCTTCGTCTACAACAAGCTCAAGATACCCGGACCAAACGGTGTCATCACCGTAGCTGGAAGCTTTACGAAGGCAAGGGACTGTGAAATTGGAGAAGCAGCCTTTGCGGAAGCTGTCCTCTACAACAAAGAATTCAAGGAGATCCAAAGCAAGGTCGATGCCTCGGAGATGCCTACGCCAAACAAACAAATCTCCGACTCAGCCCCCGCATTCAAGGCCGCCATCGAGACCAAGCCGGTGGAACTTGTGGTGGGCGATGCCTCCAAGACCACCGTCATTGGTACGAACCTGGACCACAAATAGGAAAGCGCGCTTGTCGAGTTCCTCCGTGAGAATAAGGACATCTTTGCCTAGCAACCCGCCGACATGAAATGTGTACCTAGGGAACATGCCGAGCACAGCTTGAATATTGATCCAAAATGTAAACCAGTGAAACAACCTCTACAACGCTTCGGAGACGAGAAGAGACGCGCCATAGGCAAAGAGATAGCTAGGTTACTTAAAGCTAGATGGGTGGCCAATCTTGTACTTGTCCCCAAAAAGTGAACCAAAGAATTAAGAATGTGCGTTGATTACACCGGCTTGAACAAAGCGTGTCCCAAAGATCCGTTTGCCTTGCCTCGCATTGACCAAGTCATTGATTGGACGGCTGGCTCGGAGCTTTTGTGTTTTCTCGATGCATACTCAGGATACCACCAGATCAAATTGAGGAAGTCAGACCAATTGGCCACTTCGCTTACTACACTTTACGACACGTTTTGCTATGTCATGATGCCCTTTGGGCTGAAAAACGCAGGTGCTACCTACCAGCGGACAATGCAGCATTGCCTGCACGACCAAATTGGTCGTAACATTCACGCCTATGTGGACGATATAGCGGTGATGTCTAAAAGTCAAACGACTTAATCTCCGACTTAAAAGAAACCTTTGATAATCTCCGGAAATACAACATGATGCTTAACCCTAAGAAGTGCGTCTTCGGGGTTCCAGCCAGCAAATTGTTAGGCTCTATCGTTTCCCAACGTGGAATCAAGGTCAACCCGGAAAAAATCAAGGTCATCTTAAACATAAACCGTTCGACATGCCTAAAGGACATACAACAGCTAACAGGTTGCGTTGCAGCAGTTAGTCGGTTTGTCAGCCGACTTGGAGAGAAGGCTCTGCCGCTGTACAAGCTGCTGAAGAAGGCGGGCAAATTCACATGGATGGACGAGGCAAATGCAGCATTGAAGCAGCTCAAGGAGATACTTTCCTCAGCTCCTGTCCTTGCAGCACCTGAGCCCGGGGAGCCTATGTTAGTTTACATGGTAGCCACCAACCGGGTACTTAGCATCGTCATCGTGGTAGAGCAGAAGGAACTAGGGCATGGGTACGGAGTTCAATGACCCGTTTACTATGTAAGCGAGGTCTTGACGGAGTCCAAATAGTGTTACCCGCACTACCAGAAGCTAGCTTATGGAGTGTTCCTTGCTTCTCGGAAGCTAAGGCACTACTTGTAGGAGCACCCCATCACAGTTGTGAGCAAAGCTCCACTGTCCGACATCATCAACAACAGCGACGCTATAGGAAGGGTCGTGAAGTGGGGCATTAAACTTGCCGCCTTCGAGATCACCTATAAGAGGCACAACGCTATCAAGTCATAAGCCTTGGCAGATTTCATCGCAGACTTGACGGAGATGCCTGATGCTACCCCTATTCCAGAGCCAGAATACTAGGTGATGCACTTTGACGGGTCAAAGCTACTCAATGGCTCGGGGGCTGGTGTACTGCTACAATCACCAACCGGGGAAAAGCTACACTACGTTCTGCAGATCCACTTGGAGGCTATGAATAACATGGCGGAATATGAAGCACTCATTCATGGACTACGCGTAGCCAAGGATATTGGCATCAAGCGCATAGTTTGTTGTGGAGATTCCGACTTGGTTTCCCAGTAGGTGGCTGGCACCTGGAACGCGTGAAACCCTATGATGGCGGCATATCGAGACAAAGTGGACGAGATAGCCAAAAGCTTCTTGGGCTACGAGGTCAAGTATGTACCTAGGGAGCAAAACGAGGCGGCTGATTTGCTATCTAAGCTTGGATCAGGGTGCAAACAAATTCCACCTGGCGTTTTCTTGGATCATCTACGGACACCATCCGTGAAGGGCGCAAATATAGACAACCCGGACATAGTTGACTCTTTCGTTCACACAGTGACAAAGATCCCTCCGGCTTGGACAAAACCGTTCATGGAATATTCAGACACGTAACTTTGCTCGATTTAATTTAATTCAAAAGAAGGCAAATAGTACGTCGAGCAAAGGGCTATACCATAATCAATGGATAGCTCTACAAAAGAAGCACCACTGGTGTATACCTTAAGTGTGTTTCCCATCAAGAAGGTATTGAAATCCTCCGTGAAATCCATCTCGGAGATTGCATGCATCACGCCACTCCCCGATTGTTGGTTGCTAAATCTTTCCGGCAAGGATTCTACTGGCTGACCACGAAGTCGGATGCCGACAAGCTGGTTGAGACACATGGGATGCCAATATTATGCCCAACAACTGCATGTTCCAGCTGAAGAATTGCACACAATACCAATAACTTGGCCATTTGCAGTCTGGGGGCTGGACATGGTTGGTCCGTTGCAGACGGCACCATGTGGGTTTACGCATCTGCTAGTAGCAGTTGATAAATTAACCAAATGGATAGAAGCTAAACCCATTAGAAAGCTTGATGGGGCAAGTGCCCTTAGGTTTGTCCGAGATCTAGTGGTGAGATTTGATCTCCCATATTGCATTATCACCGACAATGACAACAACTTATCACTTGGAGAAGTGGAAGCTTATTGTTGGTAGAATGGCATCCGACTTGACCTTGCATCTGTGGCACATCCACAGTCCAATGGACAGGTTGAGAGAGCCAATGGATTAATTCTGCAGGGAATCAAGCCACGTCTAGAAGCACCGCTACATAGAGCAGCTGGAGCCTGGGCGGAAGAATTTCCATCTGTGCTGTGGAGTTTATGAACTACACCCAATAGATCCACCGGCTACACCCCTTACTTCATGGTTTATGGAGCAGAAGCCATCCTGCCTTCCGATATCGTTCACGATTCACCAAGAGTTGCCGCCTACGACGAAGATGACGCTGAAGAATCCAGACGCCTAGATGTGGACCTTCTCGAGGAGGAGCGCGTATTGGCATGTCAAAGATCCTCCATCTACCAGCAGAAGCTACGCAGCTACCATAGTCGCCGTGTTCGGCATCGCTCGTTTAAAGAGGGGGACCTAGTGCTCCGACTTAGGCAGAAGAAGTCACACAAATTATACCTGCCATGGGAAGGACCGTTCATCATAAGCAAGAAGATACTCAATGGGTCTTACTACCTCGTTGGCAATTATGAACTAGAGGATATGCCCAACAAGGATCATAAGCGTAAGCGACGTGATCTGGATGACGACTACCTGGAGCTTGATCGGCCATGGAACATAGCACAACTACGTCCTTTCTACACTTAGCATTTTTTATCTATTGTGTACCTCTTATATGATAAATGAAATAAAGATCTCTGGTTCACTCATATTTCTCAGTCTTTTACCTCCTTTAATGTTCATTTTTGGATCGTATAAAATCTTTATGCACAAGTTTTGCATTTGCACTTGTGAAAATTCCAACTACGGGGGTTAGCTTAAGTTTTTTGGTCTACACGCTCTTTGTCGTTTTTATGTGGATTCTAGAGTAGTGACTTTCGGCACTTATTGTTGGCGATTTTGTGCTTAGGTTATTGACGGTGCCATTGGGCATCATCGCTTAAGTGCATCGTTCCGACAATGAGTCTTCCAACTCACGAAAATCCAAGCATAAAAACCAGAGTAATGGATAAGCCAACACTTGCTTAAAAAATATATACATGCTGGAATCAGTTCTTAAGTAGCAGGGCATAACAACCATTGTTTTCCGCCTTAAGCTAACAAATAGTTTTTCCGCATACAACTTCTAGAGGAAACAAATATTACATATTGTCTTTCATTCCTCTAGCACAGACAACTTGGACGTAGCATCATCTGCAGCAGGAGAGTCATCTTCCTCGAAGTCGGCGGTGTTGAGGGGCTCGGAGGAGCTTTGGCTGCCACCATCAATGGTTTTCATGGGCACAAAGACGTTATGGTCAACCAACTCGGCGACTCTGGTGTCAAAACCTGCGAGTGACGTCAAGATGGCCTCATGATCTATCTTTTGGCCATTGTCGTCCACGTCGGGGATACCAGAGGTCACCGTGTCGATGTTGGCGCTTCAGAGTGTGCCTTGACCATTGATGCGCTTATCCTCGCCACTGGGTACATGAAGCTTTCACCATAACACGCCGGGGCTCTGCAAGATCTCCGAGAACTTTGCCATGGAATCCACCACCTTGATGTTGATCTTTAGGTGCTTGGCTATCTCCTTGTCTCAAGGTGATGGCGATCTTGATAAAGTTTTCGGCAAGGATCATGCATTCTTTTGGTGGAGGAGGCGACTGGGTTAAGCCAACAGGAGCTTTAAATTTCCGACAAGAGAACGCATGAGTTCAATCAAACAAAAAGTTCAGAGTATTCAACTTACAGAAGTACAAGACGGAGAATCACTTACTGAAGATGTTGATTTCGGCTTGTTGGAGAGTTTCCGCCATAGAATCCCGTTCTTGTCGAAGGATCTTGTATGCTTCAAGATTGCGCTCATTTTGCTCATCAGCATCTTTCTTCTGCTATTTTAGCATCTCGATCTCCTTCTTCAAGCGGTTCATCTCTTTGTTGGCGGAATCCTGTAGGAATTTCATGGAGTCTTCATGCATCTTTAGCATATCCTTCCTCTCCTGCTTAAGGATCTTGTTTTCGCTATCCAGCTATTCAATATGGTTGGATTGCTCTACAATATCCTTGCCTTGGCAATGGTTTCTGCAAGTCGGAGAAAGAACAATATACAGTGAGTACTCAGAGAATGATTGGCACAAGACCAAGTCGGATACGAAAAAGAAAGGAAAAACAGACGCTTGCTCTTGATGATTTGTTCCTTCAAGAAGGCAGTTTTACCCTTTTCATCTTCCAAGTCCGTGCGCATCTTCTGGTACTTCTCATTGGCCACGCCTCTCCGAGCATTCTCATTCTATGGAAAGAAAATTTAACGGTGTTTAGTCTACTTGGAGCATCTAGCCGGATAAATATCCACCTAGAGGCTTGGGGCTACAGTGAGAATTTTTAACATGGAAATATGCTTGGTCTTTCTTTAAGCATCTAGCCGGAACTGATTCAGTTTTCCACTAGAAGCTTGGGGGCTACAGTATAAAGTTTTTTAACTCAGTCATATGCTTATTCTTTCTTTAAGCATCTAGTCGGAACTAATTCATTTTTCAACTAGAATCTTGGGGGCTATAGTATCGAAATTTACAAACACTACGTATGCTACTCTGAAAGCATCTAGTCGGAATAAGTCATTCGAACTATATGCTTGGGGCTATAGTGAGAGTTTTTCCAGCTTAGTCACTCTTAGAGCATTCAGATGCAAAGACCTATGGTTTTCCGTCTAAATCCTCGGGGCTACAGTGGGATACTCATATGAAATGTAAAAGGCAGATAAAACTTAAAAGTGCGATGATCTTGAGGTTTGTAGCGCTCTCAGCAAGCAACTTGCCGAAGGAAAGGCTGTTTCCTTGCAAAATGTCTACTTGTCGGAGAAGCTCCTCAAGACCGCATGTTGGAGATGTCGGTGCTGCACCAGGAGCCAAAGCAGAGCTACTCGACGTAAGTGCCGAGTAGACTATCTTCGGGAACTCTATGGATGTCTTGGGTACAGAGGCGCCGCCTTCAGCAGAAGTACCACCCTCTACCACCGCGTTACCGCTACCGATGGCATCCTTAGCTGGAGCTTCAGCCATATAAGCTGCGGCACTCTCCAGTGTTGCATGTTCACCGACAACAACATGCTCCGCGGAGGCACCTGAGTCCACTTCCATGGTGGAAGGGCCAGATACATCTTTGCCTGTGAGCTTGTCGGAGCTGGCGCAGGCTGGACACTGGGAGTGACAGGGGCGATGGCGGGAGATGCGTGGTGGGACACGTCACGATGCAGTATATCTTTGATATTTCTAGAAGCCCCCAACGGTTTGGAGGTCTTCTTCAAACTGGTGGTGGCTTTCTTCCTGAAACGTGCAAAAAGTATAAGTACAGGAACAAGACAAGTGATGGACAATGTCAGAGAGAGAGAAGCTTACACAACAGGGGGTGCTTTGGAAAAGGGGATCCCGGTAATCTTTCTTTTCTCTGCCTCTAGGGCGGCAGTGGACTTCTTGGAGGCTCCACCTTCGTCTTCTTCTTCTTACCTCCGTCGGCAATGTCAGAGGTGGAGCTCTTCCGCTTTTGCGCCAGCCGAACATCGTCATCAAACACGACGATGACTTCCTTCATCTTTGGGTCATAGATTTGGACAGCCATGCTATCCTCCTCTAGACTGCTAAGCTATTAAGAGAAATCCCATGAGTGTTAGATGAAGATGATAATGGTTAGACGGAAGAAATGGAGTATATGCCATACACGGAAAATAAACATCATACCTTTGGGCACTTGCCTTCCTCAAACATGTCATAGGTGATGGTGAAGCCACGCTTCCTATCCTTCACCTTGATGATGTCCTTGAGGCAGAGCTTGACGGAGTCGCTGGAGAAGTTGTCCTCAGAGATATGGAGGCTATCCCTTCTCTCCTTGGTATACTCATGCATCAACTTCGAGCGGTGCTTCAGAGGTTGGATCCGCCTGACGAACCAACACATGGCCAGGTCCAGTCCGGTCAAACCCATCACTACGAACCACTCTATCCGCCTTATAGCGCGGGAAGCATCGAGGTCGGAGGGAAGGGAGGCTTGGGATCTCCATGTGGAGGCTTCAGTGGCAGCTCCATCGATGAAGTCCAGGTACGTTGCTTCTCGGCCAGCCAGAGGGATATCTGGGACGTAGAAGTACGTCCGTTGCCAGTTTTTACAGGACTTGTGGCCGACGATGTCGGGGAACCGCCGACCAGGCCGGATCTTAAAGCTAATAGTACCACAATTCCTGAGCTCATCCTTACCGGCTCCGTCTTCCCGCTTGACGGTGAAAAAGTAGATAAAGAGATCTAGCCTAGGCCTAATCCCTAAGTAACCCTCGCAAAGAGCCGCGTAGTTCCTAAGCGCGAGAATGCTATTGGGGGAGATGTTCTGAGGCTGTACTCGGTAATGGTTGAGGACAACTAGGAACAAATTGGAGATGGGCAGGGAGACGTCGCGTACCAGTTGTGCTTTGAGGTACACCTTCTCTCCGGCTTGGGGAGAAGGCGTGACCTCGCCGGCCGGTGCCGCTGGCCAGACGAGTCCCTCCGTCGCAGGGAGGTAGCCCTCGGCGAGTAGTTCCTTGATATCGCGGTCCGTGATATCCGCACCGCGCCAGTCCCGCTTATGGGAGTTATTTTCCTCCTCCAGCAGCTCCAGCGATGCTGGATTGTGGTCGCCGCCGGTGGTTTCGACCACCGCGGATTTGGGGATCACTAGAGCTTCTGGAAGCACGATGATGGTGCTCTCTGGCTTCACTGCGGCATCGCCGGACGCCGCCATAGAGGGAGCGGAGCTGCTGCTGGCCATTGGGGAGATTGGGGGTGTGATGAGAGGATTGAGGATCTAGGGTTTTTCATGAAACACGCGGAGAGCTCGAGGAGGCGCTCGCTAGAGGAAGAAGATGACGCAGGAGGAGAATGGGGTGAAAAGTAAAAATTCCACCGCAGTTACAATTTATAATCTCCAGCATCAAGATTCGTGCAAGACGATTGAATGGTTGACGCATGGGCGACGTGTGCGGGTGCGAGCGTGGAAATTTCGCCACGTTTCCAACCGTCGCCGCCAACGGTTCGTATCACTTGCGCGAGAAAAATGGACATGATTGCGTTCTCTGCATGTGTGAGTTACGAGGCGTTGCTGACCTACGTCTACATTGCCCTAACTATCACTAGCATGTGAACCATCACATCGGATTATTCCGGCATGGACGGATCCCGTCCGGCTACGAGAAGAGTATGATGAAAGATTCAACTGTTCTCCGGCTTACAATTCCAAGACGGAGAAGCCTTGCAGGGTTCTTGGGAGGACTACAAGATATTGCTTGACGATTTGCCGACATCCATCTAGACGGAGCATTCAACGCGAAGAGGAAAGACGACGCAAGATCTCGGAGTTCTCCGGGGGCTACTATTGGGGATATGCTATATGGGTATCCTCATAGCATCTCTCTTATCCGGCTAACCCGGGTGGCCCACAGTTGGTAGCATGTCCCTTGGCCTGCTGGGCAGCCTAGTTAGATGGATCCAGAAGGGAGGCCCATGCCGGATAAAGGAAGGCTATGGAGGAGTCACCGACGTACCCGGAGCCTTGGAGTACAAGACACGTTAGGCTAGTTGTAAGCAGTGTAGGACTCTATAACCTATCCGGCTAGGACTTTACCTGTAACCCTAGGACCAAATGACTATATAAGTCGGGCCTATGGGAGCCTTTAGGGAATGATTACTTTGGCTCTCTAGTCATACCTCACACAGCAAACCGATCTCTGTATCTCGGAGTATTTCCATTATAGTGATTTATAGCAGGAGTAGGATTCTGCCACCGTCATGGGATCTGAACCTGGGTAAGCTGTGTTACCTCGCACTGGCCAAACCGTCCGCCTTCCCCCACGTCTCTAAACACGCACTGTGAGGACCCCTCCATGGCGTACTCATCGGCAATACCACGACATCAACCTTGTTAACAAAGAATTTTAAATGAACAAACAATGTTTTTACTGTGGTTATTCTTACTTTCTTTTACTTTTCTACTTCCTAGTCTTTGCTCTTTCTCTTGTTAGCTTTAGTTTTGCTAGTTGTTTGCTTGTTGGAGTGTCTTAGAACTTCTGTAGTTCTGGTTTTGGTTTGATTTTGCTTCTTCTAAAAAAATCTTTTCTGTGAGAAAATCAATTTTCATACCCTGAAAATTGGCCAAAAATAAAGTTTCCCAAAAATCCTAGAAAATTTAAAATAATTTTTTCTTCGAAAAAAGGGGCAGAGGGACATCTGGAGTGACCCAGGGGGCCACCCCAGGCCACCACATCCATGGTAGGCGCGGCCTGCCTGTGGGTGGCGCCTAGGGGGGTGTGCCCCACTTGGGCCCCTCCAGGGTGCCTCCTCAAAGCCACCTTCTTTCTCTCTCCCAAAACACACCAGAAAACTTTCTCAAGCTTGAGTTATTGCCATTATTGCTCGTGATTTTCGATCTCCTTGTTCAGCCCATCTCAAGTGCTGATTTTTGGAGAGTTTGCTCCTTGGTATGTGCCTCCTCCACTTGTCCAATTAGATTTGTGATTGGTAGATTGTATCTTGAGTATTTTGTTGCTATAGGTGTCAGGTTGTTTGATCTTGCATGCTTGTTATATGCTTAGAAATTTCATTTTGATGCATGTTTAGTCCTCTAGCAAGTTCCTATAGTAGTTGATCATCATTTATCAACTTAGAAATCACTTGGTTTGATGTTTGTCTAAAAATTTCAGAATTAAAGAGAGGTCATGGAGAACCACACATTTGGTGAAGTATTTGAGGGTGATGCACCTAGAAGGGCAAGGCTTTCAAGATCATCCACCCGTGCTAGGCCCTCATACAATGAGGATCTCATAATCCGCGATTTGGTGACGAGGGAGATGAGGGGGATGTGCACCCCTCTACCTTTCCTTGCCAAACTTTTTTGCAGGCTGCTGGGATTCTTGATGATTTTATGACCTTGGTTCAGAGGGCTGGACTAACAAGTTACATGCAGGATGAGAGTGTGCAATATGCTATGCTCACTAAAACATTTGTGGAGAGCTTTTCTTTTACTAACAGCATGTTCAAGCCAGATGTGTCTTTCAAAATTTATGGCAGGTCTTACTCTTTGACATTGAAGAAATTTTGTGAGGCCCTGTGACTTGGTATAGCTGGGTCAGCAAAGAAGATTCCAGCTCAACCCAATGATTTATTGGAGCTTTACCGAGGAATAACCAATGATGATGACCGTAGAGCTCAACGGGGAAAGATAAAGAATATTCAACTCCCATCCATCAGGTACTTTGCTTACTATCTTGCCACTAGTGTTCTTGGTAGGGAGAACACCAGTAATATTTCCAACTATAAATTGGCCTTCTTAGCTGCCGCGCTCAACAATGAAACTAAGTACAATCTTGGTTCTCTCATTGCTCGTCGCTTAGCTGCTAAGGGACCCATTTATGGGGGAATTATTACTACTCATGTTGCTGCTGCCTTGGACATTGCCGTTGATCCAAATGATATAGTTTGGGCCCCTCAGAAGCTTGATATTGCTGCTATGAAAGCACATCACTTTGTCACCACTAAATCTACCCTTGATAGCTTGGTTTATAGAATGTTGTTTATTGATGGGGAAGAGAGAGAGATCCCTCTACTCCAAACCACTTTGTTCAGTATTTCTTAGGGACCTTTGTCACGCTCCAAGGTGGATAGGGATGAAAAGATGTGCTCTCTTAACTTCCATGGGCACTATCAGGAGGAAGCACCATCATACGACCCCTTTGTGTACTACACAGGGGAGGCCTCGAGCTCATACCAGGACGAGGGAGCTTCCTCGACGTACTACGGACGTGCATCTTGTTGGACACCATGGGATTGAGCCCCGCTTAGGCCAAAAGCCTAAGCTTTGGGGGAGGTATACCGACATCACACTCATCTATATATCATGTTCGGTTGGTTCGTTGTATATCCATTATTTCGCTTTCTTTTTGGTTTTTGTTGCTGCTTTCTTAAAACACAAAAATATCAAAAATATTTTCATTGTTTCTCTTGGTTTGTTCTTTTTGCTTTTGAGCTTTGGTTTTCCTCAAAGAAAAATCCAAAAAGATTTTGCTTTGTTTGCTTCTTGTTTGGTTTCTTTTTTTTGGTTTTTCTTTGTTTGCTTGTTTCTAAAAAATCAAAAACACCAAAAATATTTGTTGTTCTTCTTTGGTTTTGTGAGTTCTTTGCAGGGTTCAGCCGTCCTCAGTGGAGTTTGGTTTCATGTTATGATTCAAGTCACACAAGTCAAGGGAAATAATGAAGATTAAGACAACTTGAGGTGTGGTAAGAGGCTGGTAACAAACTCTATTTGTTTCATTTTTGTACATATACTCATCATTGTGAGCATGCTTAGACTGTTTGTGTAAGGTGTATGTCATTATGGATGTTTAGTAGTTCTTGCTTGCTTGTGATTAGCTCCAGCTTGCTAATAGTTTGTAGCATGTCATATGAATGTTTGCTTGCATTGTTTTATTCATATTTTTGTATGATATTGTGGTATCCTCCTCTGACTGTTCATGTGAATCGACTTGGCACATGCTCATCCATGCATATGACTTAACAATAGTCAGTAAGCCTCGATGATTTATTTTGCCTCAGAGTTCTTGTATCACTTTCATGCCATAATTAGTCCTGTTTTGTTGCAAGCATGATTATCACAGTTATTGCTCTCTCGTTGGTCGCTCCCTCTCTCTTGCTAGCCTTCACTTTCACTGAGTATGAGCTCTACCTGTGCATCCAACTCCCTAAAACCAATATTGTCAACAGTGTCCACAATACCTACCTATTAGCATCAATTACTATTTCAGTGCATATTCAATATGCCTTGTTTTCTTCCAAATAAAATGTTTGCTTGTTTTGAGAAAGTTAGTTAGTAAAGCTCTCACGAACTTGATGGCACACTTTATTCCGTGCACTTAATAATTCTGAACCATTGTGACCTGTCCATGAAAGTTATATGCTTGCAAATTATATGTTGGGAGTCAGCAGAACCGTGCTCTCACGTGGAACGCTTTCAACACCTTTTGGATATTTATATCTAGTTGATACCTTGCTATTTTGTTTGCGGATGTCGTCGATGTGAAATAAAAGGGGGACTTATGGGTTCATGGAGTCTATACATTGTGTTAGAGAAACGCCTGGGCCGCTAGCCTAAGCCATGCCTAATCATGGTGGAAACTTGCAGCATTACCATAATGAGCATTTATGAAGCATCCTCAATAAAAAACTCTACATATAGTAAATAAAAAGACTGCTGAGATGCTCATTGTCTGCTTGCCTTGTCATTTTGATCACGACATAGCTCATGTATCATGTGCAAGGGGTACCCCGTTGGCGGTTCTCTATGATATGCATGTATTTACAATGACAAGAACTTACTGGTAACCATAGTTGAGTAGCATGCGGAGCGGCCCTCGTACTCAAGGGACATGGGATTTTCAGTTTATGGTTTGTTAAGCATATGATTCATAGTGGACCTCATTTTCACCTTAACCACATAAAGATGCCTATGATAGGGGCAATGAGAGCTCAAAGCTAACAAGTACCTCACTTTCAGCATTTGGAAGCCTTTCAAACTTCTCAAAACCTTTTCACTTCCTTGTTGAGTCACCACCTACTCTTTGAGCACCTTCTTGAGAGCATAGTTGTCATTATTGTGTTTGTTCGAAAACTTGGTTAATTATGTCATGAGTTTGATGCTTGTATCTCTAATATCTTTATCTCTAGTATTCACTTGAACTTCAGAGGTGCCTTGGCATTTATATGTGCTCTTCAAACAAAGGCAAGCAAGATACCACTCTACCATACCTTCATATGAGCATTGCAATGTTGCTTATGTTTATGTTTCATGCTACTTATTATTATTGAGTTGGTTTCTCTTCGTGGCTTGCAATGACTATTGAGTAGACTTAGTTGCATACTCTTTATTATGAATAGTTTAAGCATCTACTCCGGTGCTGAGAATATATACATCATATGAAGCAAATGTGTTCATGAAAGTTCTTTTATCGCACTCAGTTTTCAACTGAATTTCTTGAGGACAAGCAATAAGATAAGCTTGGGGGCAGTTGATACGTCCAAAATGTATCTACTTTCCTGAACACTTTGCTATTGTTTCGCCTCTAAACTTGTGTGATTTGGATACAACTAACACGGACTAATGATGTTTTCAGCAGAATTACCTTGGCGTCTAGTTTTTGTGCAGAAAATCAACTATTAGGAAAAATCCGGGAAAATATGCCAAAAATCCTATTTCACCAGAAGATCCACGGAGCTAGAATACGAGACGGAGAAGGGGCCTAGGGGGCCCACACCCCTGCCAGGCGCGGGCCCACCTCTGGCTACGCCTAGGGGGTGCAGCCACCCCAGGCACCCCCTCAGCCTCCCTCGGTCTATAAGTTGCCTCTCGACCTAAAACCCGAGGGCGGTTTGATAGTTTTCCATAAAGAGTTCTGCTATGCCGCCGCCACCAGAAACCAAGATTCGGATCCAAGAATCTGCTCGCACCGCCGAGACGGGGAATTTGGAGAGGATCATCGCCATCGTCATCACCAATGCTGACATGGTTATACCCAATGGGTACACAACATTGGCATATACGGTCCAGCCCAAGGAATGCCCACGACAAGATACGCGGCCCATGGAGTTTTCGGGTGGCCCAAGCCCATGAAGACTTCGGATCCTTGCAGAACAAGACTAGAATAGATAGAATTTCGAAGGGTGGAAACCCTAATCTATTACCGACTCGACCTATGCCCGGGACCTTCCTATCTATATAAAGGCTAGGAGGGAACGACGAGGAGAAGAACTCAACTCACCTCATATGCACCCCACGCCAGATTGCATCTGCGCACCCCTGTAACTTTCGGTTCCACCGTAATCAAGTGCAGACAAGCAGGAGTAGGGTTTTACCTCCGGGGGCCTGAACCTAGGTAAATCTCGTGTCCCCGTATTGCTTGTATGTTAACCGTTCCATGATCTCCAACATCCCCATCTTCTCCAAAACCCAAGTCCATAACAATGGGCATTGACAAGATCGAACCTCGTCAATTGGCGCCGTCTGTGGGAATCGGGGGCGCTGATTGTGCGATCGTGACGGTCCCACCCAAAGAAATCTACAACTTCTCGGCGACGGAGAGTCATCTCCTCTTCGGTGCTTTCGACTTCACCGTGCACTCACCAGCCACCATGAGGGATTTCGAGCCCATCAAGCGATGCACATCAGATTCTGTTCGAAGCTTCTTCTTCAGTGGGCAGACCGCACTCTCGCCTCCCGCAGGGTGTCACCACCATCCATCAGGCCCGCTTTGTGGGCCCAACATCCCAGCGTGATACGCACGCTGACGCTGACAGACGAGTCATACGACAACAGCAGCTGCAACTCAGATCTGTGTGGCCCTCCCTCGAACGAAGGAACCTACCGTTCCGGATCCGAAAGCGGCGGCAGCAATGACCCAATCCGCGATCGCTACCAATGCGACGTGGTCATCAAAGGCGAGAAGGAAGTGCCACCAGGTTTGGGTGCCCATGTACCGCCACCAAATCCACCTGCTAACCCGCAGGTTGGGAATGGAGGAAATAGAGGAAACCAACCCCTCCAGCCTAACGAAGGCAATGCCAACACCTACTAGAAGATCAACCTCAACGATGACGGATGGCGCCAGGCGCGCGAAGCCGTGGCTGGCAACAAGATCCTACTTGTGAATGCTTCCAAAGATCTGTTGATGGCATACCACCTCCTCCTCATCGGCGAGCATAACCGGTAGGTAAAGATGCAGGAGGAACTTGAAAAACGCAAGCAGACGGCTTCAGAGTCTAGCGTACGGCAAGCTGCGCTCTTCGCCGCTGGTGGCTCCAGCTTGCATGGCAACCACGCCAACAATCATCGCTCTCACGCAGATCACATGGACCCCGCTGCGCGATGTCAGGTCACCAAAACCCTCAATGCGTCCTTCATGGCGATGGACGCCAACGGCAACGTCACGCCGAAAACACCGCAATTTGTGATCATGGCAGCCACCGCTTATCTCTTGTCTCACCTGCCTCCGGCGGACGATCCGAAGAGTGCCATGCATAAGTCCGTGCTAGCCGGACTCGGACTAGTAGGAGTTGCGCTCCATGATGAGGCTCCTGCGGAGCCGAAAAAGAAAGCCGTGGTCAGATTAAACCGCAGCCCCATACCCTCATTTAACGAGGATGAGCATGACCTACCTCGACGTCGCAAGATCCCAAGGCGTCGCAGCAGCGACTACGATGCTCGAAGCGACCTTTCCCAGTGCAAGGTCGACAAGGCACGTGCCAAGCGCGCGTGTTCGACGGAATCCGAGGAAGAAGATGATGGAGAGCTATGCGTAGCCAGATGCTTCAGCAGATCCGTTCGGTGAACACATATGCCAAAAAAAATTAAGATCCCTTCAGAGACTCCGAAGTTCGACGGAACGCAGGACCCCAAGGCCTGGCTCAGCGACCACCTCTCATCTGTTAAACTACACGGTGGTAATAGGAACACCGCCCTGTAATGCCTTCAGCAGCAGCTAACAGGCGCCGCTCGGATCTGGCTCAGCAGCCTATCCTCAGGCTCCATCCGAAGTTGGGAGGAGCTGGCTTATAGTTTCATCCGAAACTTCAAGGGCACCAGCAAGAGGCCAGCCTCGATCGAAGAACTGCGGGCCTGCACCCAGCGTACCGGCGAATTCATTTGCTCGTACATCCTGCGCTGGTCCAACATCAAGAATTCCTCCGCACACATCTCCGAGGAGAGGACGATCGACGCCTTCAAGGACGGTGTCAAACGACCGGACTTAAAAGAGGAACTTGGGCGCATCAAGCCCAAGACGCTCGACCACCTTATGGATATTGCCAACAGGTGGGCAGACGGCAAGGACTCCCTCCACCGAACACATTCGTATGACGAGGATGACTACGGCCGCAGGCGCGAACGCCGTATCAAGCGAAGGTCGCGCATCTATGACGACCGTGATGGACCCAACATGGTTGCGGCTGTCTACGCTGACCGTCGCAAGAACAACAACCGCAGCAGCAAAGGATACCACGGAAGCAACTTCCGCGACAGAGGATGCCCCACAAAGATGTGGCAACATCGCAGCCGTGATGATGAGCCCTTAGCATACGACAAAATATCAGGCCCTTGCACCATCGACTTCTACATCGACAAGCAGGATGGAAAAAAGAAGGCCAACCACATGCTGAAGGATTGCCGTGAATTCCAGAAACTCAGCGAAGTCCTCACTCAGATGCGACGCCAGATCGTGAACCCTGGTTTTGGACCCGCACCTGCACCAGGTGATATCGCCCACGGAGCTCCTCCACCTCCACCCGTTGGACCTTCGAATCCAGCAATCGCACCCGCGCCAAACAATGTCATAAGCGGGTACCCGGCTCCAAAATGATCCTTGAGGATACAGAAGGGGCGCCCAACAAATAGGGTGCAAAATAAGGTCACCCGCCAAGTTAGCCTAGCCGTGACCGCTCCATCCGCCATCCTTGAGTACCTTAGTGGCTCGGAGTCCTACATCACATTCGATCGTTCGGATCACCCCCGCTAGATCCCTCGCCTAGGTCATGCTGCCCTAGTGCTCGAGGCGCAGATCGGAGGGATCGAGATGAGTCGCGTCTTCATGGACGGCGGCAGCGACATCAATCTGATGTTCGCAAGCACCCTAGCAGCAATGCGTATCCCGCTGTGCAGCCTGGAACAATCGGACACGATGTTCCACGGCATAGTCCTAGGAAAAGGCGTATATCCCCTGGGAAAGATATGCCTAGACATCATCTTTGGCAAGCCCGAAAACTTCAGGTGCGAGCGGCTGGAGTTTGAAGTGGTGGAATGGCCATCACAGTACCATGCCATCCTCGGGCGCGTGGCATTCGCAAGATTCTTGGCAGTACCACACTATGCGCATCGCTACTCAAGATGCTGTGACCTGTGGGCGCTATTACTGCCCAAGGCAGCTTCACTCGATCCGACTAATGCGATGTAGACTTCAATGTAATATCCTACCATTCGTATGCAAGAAGAGATCACGAGGCTTCGAGAGATAATGCATAATGGGGCACCCCAGCCTAGACAAAACACACCGACATGTCATTCACCTACGCTAACACTAAAAAGGTGCAAGTCCACCCAACGAACGCCCAAGACGACGCTGATCGCCAACGACCTCAGCCTCAAGATAGGAAAGCACGCCGTCAATTCCTCCGTGAGCGTTGGGAAATTTCGACCGGTGTCCTGGACATGCCAGAGTTCCGTGGAATTTGCCGAGCATGCACCAATGTGTTTCCAAATGAGAAACTCAAACAATCCATCCGCAATTATCCGAGCTAAGAGCTGAAGTTGCTGGGATAGAAGTCAATAGACTACTCGATGCCAACTTCATCCGATAAATCAAGGAAAGCAAGTGGCTAGCCAACACCGTCGGTCCCCAAAGGATATGGACATCCCGCGGATGTGCGTGGACTTCACGCCGCCAACAAATACCCCCAAGGACCACTTCCCTCTACCACGGATCGACCAGATCATCGATTCGACTACAGGATGTGAGAAACTCTCCTTCCGTGATGCCTACTCAAGCTACAACCAGATTCGACTGAAGGTCGAAGATCAGGAAAAAACAGCGTTCATCTTGCCGTTCGGAGTGTTTTGCTATAACACCATGCCCTTCGGGCTAAAGAACGCAGGTGCCACGTACCAGAGGTGCATGCAGGCGTGTGCCTAGAAAACCAGATCGGTCGCAACATCCAAGTCTATGTTGATGACATAGTAATCAAGACCAAAGAAGAAAAGACGCTAATCAACGATCTCCGCAAGACGTTCGACAACCTTGATCACTACAAGATCAAGTTGAACCCAGAAAAGTGTGCCTTCGGCGTCCCATCTGGCCAATTACTTGGCTACTTCATCTCCAAGCGAGGGATCGAGGCGAACCCGAAGAAAATCCAGGCCGTACTAACCATGGAGAAGCCGAAGAACCTCAAGGGCGTCGAGCAACTAGCCGGACGTATCGCGTCACTAAGTACATTCATCAGTCGCATGGGTGAGAAGGCCCTGCCCTTTTACCAGCTGCTACGCAAATATGACAAGTTTGAGTGGACACTGCTGCATTTACGCATTCGAAGATCTCAAGCGGCTGCTCTCCACCTCGCCCGTTTTGGTCACGCCAAAGGATCGCGAGCCCCTGCTACTATACATAGCTGCCACGCATCAGGTGGTAAGCACCGTACTAGTGGTCGAACGACCCGAAGAAGGCAAGACCCACGGGGTCCAACGCCCCATTTACTACCCTCACTACCAGAAGCTCGCCTACGACGTATTCATGACGGCTCATCGACCGAGCCACTACTTCTAGGTGCACCAAATAATGGTGGTCAACAAGGCGCCACTGTCCAACATCCTGAACAATCCCTAATCCACGGGACGCGTAGCCCTGTGGGGCATCGAGCTATCCCCTCTAGACATAGTCTATGAGCAGCGCAAGGCCATCAAATCGCAGGTCCTCCCTAACTTCCTCGTTCACTGGATGGAGCTCCAGTTGTCGGACACTCCGGACATGACACAATCATGGACAATGCACTTCGATGGCTCCAAGCGCGAGGCCAGAGCGGGAGCCAGCGTCATACTGACATCCCCCCAAGGTGATAAGATGAAATACGTCCTTCAGATGAAATTTTGCGCCTCCAACAACGAGGCCAAATATGAGGCCCTTATCCATGGCATGAGGATGGCCAAGATCTGCGACGCAACGTGCCTACTCATCTACGGCGACTCGAACCTCGTCGTCCAGCAGACGATGAACGAATGCGATGCTCACAGCGCCAACATGATCGCATCACAAGGCCTACAACTCACTCGATGGAGACTTCCATGGCTGCGAGCTTCTGCACGTTGGAAGGGAAAGCAACGAAGAAGCCGATAGACTCGCCAATATCGGCTCCACCTACTCAAGGGTGCCACCAGGTGTGTTCCTCGAGCAAATCTGCGTACCTTCCATTAAAAGGAAATTCCCCAAGGGATCACCCGAAGAAGTAGAGCACTCGGGGGCTGCGCCACCCGAAGGACGAGAAGGACCCGAAAATCTTGACACCGAGGTCGAGCTGGTCACCGATGCGTAATGGAAGTCAAGAGACTGGATATAGCCGCACTTGCACTGATAAACAGAGAACTACCCAAGGACCCAACAGATGCCCGACGCATATCTCGCCGGTCCAAGGCCTTCACCATAATCAATGGCGAGCTGTACAAGCGCAACATTTTGGGTGTACTCCAAAGGTGCGTCACCGTCGGTGACGGCAAAACCATCCTCCAAGACATCCACAAGGGCATCTGCGGTCATCACGCAGGCAACCGCGCTTTAGTCGCCAAAGCTCTGTGAGCTGGATTCTACTGGCCAACGGCCATGAACGATGCCAAGGACATCGTCACCAGGTGCAACGCCTGCCAGAGGTACGCGGACAAGCCACACGCACCCAGATCCGACCTAAGGCCCATACCGTTGGCCTGGCCCTTCTCCTAATGGGGCCTCGACATGATCGGCAAACTGCCCAAGTCCTTGAAAGGAGGCCACATATATCTCTTGGTCGAAGTCGACAAGTTCACCAAGTGGATAGAGGCGATCCCCGTCACCAACCAGAGTGGCAAAACTGCCGTCAAATTCTTCGAGTCCATCGTTTTCCGGTTCGGCATGCCACACAACATCATTACGGACAACAGCTTGAACTTCATTTCGAAGAATTTGTGATTCTCAAGGCCTCGGAATAAACATATCATAGGCCTCTGTGGCGCACCCCTAGACCAATGGACAGGTCGAAAAGGCCAACGGCCTCATAGGCAACGGCATCAAGAAACGCCTACTGTGCCCACTTGAAAGGCTCGCGGGAGACTGTGCAGAAGAACTACCCTTCGTCCTATGGATCTTGCATACAACGCCAAACAGCTCAACAAGATTTACGCCTTTCTTCATGGTGCACGGAGCTGAAGCCGTGTTACCTGCAGAAGTACGCCACAAGGCCCCACGGGTCGTTGCCTACAGCGAAGCTGAATCATCGGCCGCACTCGAAGACGCCGTCGACACACTCGACGAAGCACGTGACATCGCTGCATCTTGCTTAGTCAGATACCGCAGAGCCTGCACAACTACCACAGCAGTCGGCTACACCCAAGGTCCTTCGTCGAAGGAGACCTCGTCCTACGACTTAAGCAAGAGTGGCCAAAGAAGCTCGAATCACCTTGGGAAGGACCCTACATCGTCACCGAACTCATCCCAGGTGGCGCCTATCGTTTCATGGACGTCACATCAGGAGTCGAATACTCCAACCCCTAGCTACCTCTTTACTTTCAATAAGGCTACTCAGCCGAAAAAATGTATCCCCTCGTTAAGATATGAATAAAAGCTAAGTTCCTCGCCCAAATTTCCTTTTACCTCGAATTTTTTATTATAACACGCCTGGGCTACGCCACCTCACAACTTCACCGACCGAGAAAATAACGATGTAACCTGAGAAATGACCACGTCAAGCTACCGAAAAGGACATGCAAATAACAACAGCACCACGTGCTCACACAAACAAACTTTACAAAAGGGCATAACAAGGCAACTTGAATATACACAAGTTTTACATGAATCTGTTTCTTTACAGGGCCTATCAGTTCTGAAGAATCATACGCGCCCGATGCTCAAAGATATCCATGATATTTTCGCATCGCCTCACACCGCTTAATGCAAGCATATCCCAAAGGCTACCATCTGTTAAAGGAGGCCCATGCGCCATCAAGCAAGCAAGATCAACATCGTATGGCGGTGCAATGTTTAAACGGCAGCCTTCACCCCAGCAACCAGTTGGTGTTGTATGAACTCCCTAATGCGACCTACATCCCGAAACTTCGATAGAAGACCCAAAAGGGTGGGAGGTGCCTCATCTAAGGGGAACATGACAAGGAAAATAGACGCCAGTGAAGTCCTCGCCTGTTTCAGCACATGAAACACCTGATGGACACGATCCTCCACCGTCGCAAGGACAACGACGCGATCACGGTCCATCCAGAAAAACCCACCAGCCTCTAAATCTTGTTGGGTCAAGCAATTCATCCGAACCACAACACTCTCTTTCTCTTCCCTCAGAATAAGATTGACACCTGCAACAAGAACAAATTAAAAGAACTCGCAAACAAGGTGCATCCGAAAATGAGCAGCAGCTCAAGAAGACTCACATTGCAGCTGCTCGGTCAGCTGCTGCAGCTCCCCCATCAGAAACTCCTCCCTGGCGGTAGCCTGCTCAGCCTTCGACTTCTATACATCCGCGTGGCCTCTAATTCCAAGGATCTCCTTCTCAAAGCTACAGACGTGGTCCCGAAGAAAACAGTCATGACGCGTCATCCAAGGATGGTCGCGGCTCAGAAACAGCCAAAGTATCCACGGGAATCTCACCCGAAGGTCTCTATAGACAAGCAAGTAAGGATATGAACAACACACTTCTCTGGCAATAACTCGAAGCATCATTTATATACATAAAAATTCACAGTGTGGCACAAGGAGAAATTGTTCGTCAAAAGTTTACAACAACAGAAGAAGAAAAGCTATCCTAGCTACAACATATTTAGGTGCCCGCATCCGGGGTATCCTCAGAGCCAGATTGCCTGCTCCTAGCTTCTCCCTGCTGCTTTTCCGCATAGTCCACCAGCAGGTCGATAAGCTTCGGACCATAAGGCTTACAGCAAGAGGCGAAGAGAGCAAAGGCTACCTCAGAGCCGTCTGGAGCTGTTGGCATCTGGGAGGTGATGTGCGGAAGATCCAGCTCCGCTCCGGATGCCATAGCCATGGCCAGACCCATGGAGGCGCCGATGCCCTTCTACTTGCGCTTGTAGGCAGCAGGGGCATCCTCTGACAGCGCATCCGCCAGAGCGTCAACATCCTCAAGGGCAGCGCCCTTGGGAACAATCTCCTTATAGAAACGCCGGAGCACCTCCTTGGCCTTAGCAAGGGAGCCAGTAGCAGTGCCGCAACAATCTTAGACCGCTACGGTGGCATCATCTATAGTGCTCCCATGCTCCAAGACACCACGATCAAACGCGATTCCCGAGGCATCTGGGGCAAAGAAGAACATGCAGGAGTCGAATAAGGACATGAAAAAGAGCAGTTGAAAATCCAAAGACCAAATTACATGCAAGACACTTACCGGAGAAAGCCTTGGCCGCAACCATTATCCTCTTGGACACCTCCTTCTCACATGCAGCCGCAACCGTTGTGAGCTGCTCCTCGCGATCCGAGGCCTCCCGCTGCAGGTGCTCCTTGGCCTCGACAGCATCTGCCAACTCCTTCTGCAGACGCTCCTTCGCCTCCACAGCATCCGCAGCCTTTTTCTCCGCTCGACCGAGGCTCTTTTTGAGAGCTGCCTAGCCGATTTAAGAGCAACATTATTTTCATCTACAAAATAAAATAACGCACATGAGCAACATGAAATTGTTCATGTGACAAGCACAACGAAGCAGAAACAAACAAGACAAGTACTGTCAGCCATCATGGCCTCCAGCCCAGACATGTTGGATGAGAATGTTTGCCATTTAACAAAAGATCGTATTAAATAAAGAAACAAGCAATCAAGGAAAGCATCATGAAAATGCTCGGGGTCTGCGCACCGAAGAGAGCCGAACATTGAACAAAACAACCCGAAAAGGGCTCGGGGGTTCCCCCCAGCAGAACAAAAGAGAACAACTTACGTGCTCGGATGGAGACTCCAAAGGTCCACAAGGGGTCTTCTGAGTAACGACCACCCGAGCCTCCCGCGGGCAGGTATTCGGGGCATCATCCTCAGAGTCGGCCACCATCTGAGCAGGAGGAGCCCTGGGCTTCGATTCCCCTATAACCTCTTGGATGCTCTCACTGGGAGACCCCTCGAAGGAGTGGCCGCAAGAAAATCTTCGATTAGACAACAGTCTATATCACCCAAGGAAAGCAATGACTAACTAAAATAGTAGATAAAAGTACTTACGAATCGATGTTAGATAGATCGAATATGGGCGGATCCTTCTCCTTATTATTCTTCTTGGCCGGCAACTACGGCGCCATTGCCCGAATGGGCACAGCCGGGAATGGTGCGGAAGAAGCATCGTCATCCTCGCCGTGGCGCTCGAGGAAGGATGGGCCCCTAGGCGTTGGTGGGGTCGAGGGATCCAAAGATTCACTCTGACTCCAAGCGCGCTTTCGGATCCTCCCCTCTCTCGGATCGGGGGCTTCATTAGTTGGCGAATCCACCGACGGAAGTTCGGACTCGGAGTCCACAACCTCTTTTTCCGGTGCAACCGGAAACTTTTTGGGCAGCGGGGGCACCATGTAGGGTTCGCAGCATAGAAAACAAAAAATATTCCTACGATGGGAACAACTATGTACCAAGATCTATCTACTAGATACAAGCAACATGCGGATATACATCCGTAGAGAACATACCCTTGAAGACCGACAAAGCTTAACGAGTCCAAACTCCTGGTTGATGTAGACGATCTCTTGTCGATCTCAAGATCGAGAGGAAGTCCTAGCGCCGCAAAACAGCAACGCATCCGTGCTCGCACACACTAACAAGACACCGAGCAACCTCCGCATCGTCGCTCCAGCGATGCAGCGGAAGCACAACCCTTTCTTGCCGAATAGCCACCGAGAACATGTATCTCGCTAGTCCGAGACCATGGGGGATAAATTCTAGAGGGGGAGAGAGATCCTTCACGAGGAGGTGTACATTTGAGAGGAGGAGAGGGGGCACCCCAAGGGGCATGGCGCCAGCCATGGTGGCTGCCCCCACCTCTTCCAATTCATGTGGGTGGAGCTCCCACTCAAAATGAAAAGCCTCCACTCCCATAAAAGAGCCTCCACTCAAAAATCCACTCACATGCATTAAATTTCCACCAAATTTAATGCAAGCTCTCATTTAAATAAAACTATTTTATTTATTTATTCAGAATTTTGTTAATTACTTTAATTAACAAACATTCACATAAAACCCCTTGCTAGTA
Source organism: Avena insularis (assembly GCA_023614405.1). Taxonomy (NCBI): domain Eukaryota; kingdom Viridiplantae; phylum Streptophyta; class Magnoliopsida; order Poales; family Poaceae; genus Avena; species Avena insularis. The sequence continues at coordinate 200,598 of JAJUPC010000490.1, read as the reverse complement.
TTCAATTTCACATGCGGAACCAGTTTTAGCAATTTCAACCGAAACAGTTTCGGTGTCTAGTGAAATAAATTCTTGCGCTTGTTATTCTTTCCGACATGAAACTTTTGCTCCAATTGGACTTTTGCTACGGTTCGCGAATAATGCGGACATGATCGAGACCTTATCTGATCAATAATCAGAAGCTGGACCTGGAGATCCATACTGACTCCCAAACATTCAACAATGACTTTTGTAACATCCCAGCATTAGAGCTTAGAAATAAGCTGAACACAGATATGTGCATTGCATTCATGCATAGAACATCTGAATAATTTTCGCGTTTTTAAATAAAACTTGTCAGAGTGATTGAAGCTTCTCTTAACTTTATGGAATTGAAGTAGATCATCAAGTTGACTGCGATAAGTTTCAATATGACCTTTGCTAAAACCTTATTTTTGGTAAGGGAGATTTGATCTAAGGGTACATCAAATGTAATAAAAGTTAACCCTACTATATTACTTAATGGTTCATATTGGATCCTTAAAGTAATCATAACCTTGTATTCTTTACACACATGAATACCAAGTTATAAACATAACTTAAGTAATAGGAATGTAACAATTAAATCTTGATCTATTTTAATCACATCCACTTATACCATGGTATCATGGTAATACCTATCCTTAACTCTTTAATGAGATTGAGTAGGAAAGAAACCAAGTCAAGATCATTCACCATATATCTTTCTTTCCATGTCAATCTTTATCATCTCTATTGAATCCTATCCTTATATTTGTTGTTCATCAATATTGAGAAATCAACTATTGATTCACCAATTCATCATCTATCAATTCTTGACCTATCAACTCTTGTCCTTATTATAGCATTCACTTAAGACCTATAAAGAAATAAGTAAGAAGGGGTAAATAGTAATGCTAGAATTGAATATCATCTATAGGATGGAAAAGTTTGGAGAGAATGAAATCATTATGATAATTGATGGAGTTAACTCACTCCTAAATGGATAGAAGAGTTATCTGGAAGACATAATTATATGTGGTAACAAAGAAGATTATAAGAATGAAGTCTAAAGATAGTTACCAGGAATAGTCCTATTGGATCAAGTAGGTATAGTAAATGAATTATATCTCTTAATCTAATAGAGCTAAATAGAAGATAATTAGAATACAACTGTAGTGTTGTATTGATGAAGCTTGGTTTAGTCAACTGGAAACCTGAACCATAAAAGGATCAAAGGATCATAATGATCATGCCTTACTCACCAATATTTAATGCTTATACCAAGTATAAGTGACATTGGTGGATAAAACATGATTGAACCATAGTATAGATTTATTATCCTAGATTAGTCATTACAAGTCACATTAATATAATGTGAGGTTGTAATGCTAGATATTGGAGTTAAGAAGAGACAAGATAGTATGAATAAGATGATGTTAAAATAACATTGGATTATAGAAGTAGTAGTTTTCTCTTGGGAAATACTAAACACTTAAGGAGAGTAGAATTTGATATAAACATCTACTAGGATAGTATTAGTGGTGGGTGATTAAGGAAGAATATAAGAAGATTATGAAGGCTTTTATGACAAGCTCATTGGATTTATAAATGGCTTCAGGAGAATAAAGGTGCATAAGAATATTCTTGTGAAGTAAAAATCATCATGTTAACACATGATGATGGATATAGAGGAGTAATATATCTAGGAAAGGAATTCCTTAATTAGAAGTCCAGAATTATGATGTATGGAATATAGGAATCCTTGTTAAAGCCTAAACCTTAAATCTTTAACCAAATAGAGTATCCATCTCCAATAATTGATTTAGCATCTTGTTTCCACAATGCTTTATAGGAATATTTTCCTATAAGAAGTCAAATAAGCACATCTTCTCTCAATTCCAATTATCATAACCATATGTGCTCAGGAGTTATCTTTATCAAATCCTCTTCATGAGACCTTCTAGACAACATCATTCTGATCTCAAACATAAAGAAAATGTGTTTAGCCATTAATCTTTATTCACATCAACAAAAGAATATAATTATAGCTAGTACCCTAAACCCTAGGGTAAGCAATTACAATTCAGAACCCTAAACTTATTAATGAGGTTTCTCATCAACATCTCATAAATATCCCATCTATATTCCTTGGGCAAATTCCTTGATCCATTTCTCTAACCACTCATTTCATATGAGCATGGAATAAGTGGGATAGAATAATTATAAATCACCCTATGCTTTACTATGGGATTAAACACATAAAATTAAACCATATGACTATCACTAAACATTTTAAAAACTTCAATTCTCCAAATAAAAGTCCACAAATTGAATCTAAATAACTGTATGATTGCTGCAATTAATTAGCAAGGAAAATCCATTAGGAAATGTCAAAACAATTTCTTAAATAAAAAGCTAGAAAATAAAACAGAATATAATAAATATATAAATGAAAAGGAAGGGGAACAAAGTTAACCTAGTTTTTGGCCCACGACCCATTTCATTTCCTCTCTATACGTCACCCGCAAGTCAGAGGAAAAACTCACCGCACACTCTGCAGCAGCCCACTTTGGCCCAGCACTAGCCCACCGGTAGCCCGTACCGCTTCGGCCTTATGTTCGTCGTTGTCTTCCGCGATGGCGAAGCAAATACTGTCACGACACCGCTGATCGGACGCTGCGATTCCCGCCGCTGTTGAGCTCCAGAGGAGGGGATAAGAATCGTCGGGGCACCCTCTCTCATTCTTATCTCCCCATCATCTCTCTCTCAACCTCTCTCTTCCTCTTCCGCAAAAATGCCGAAACACTAACCGCCGTGCATCGAGCCAGAGCTCGCTCCCGGCCTCCCCTTGCCATTCTGAGGCCACCATGATGACCGCGGTGCTCGACTTCGTCATTTGCCCCGAAGCACGCTGTTCAGGGAGGTCTCTAACTACGGGATTTGATCCATCTTCTCCGACCACGACGCCATTCGTCGACATCAATCGCCGCCGTCTCCAACGGCACCTTGCCTCCTCGACCACTTCTCTGCATTCCCGGTGAGCTGATGGTCCTCTAGGACCCTTCCTTTCTTCCCATACCTCTCTGGTTAGCTCTGGCCTCGAGTGTCGCCGTGCTGTCTCCGCTTCGATCACCGCCGGCGAGGCTCCCAGACACCCCTAGACACTACGCCACCCTAGTTAGATTGCCCATGTTCACGTGCTTCCGATCCACTAACATTCGCATCCATTCGCGTATCGTAGCACCGCCTCTAGATGGTCACCGGTGATAGCCACCGTCCACCGTGTCGACCAGAACAAGTAAAACCTGGTGTGGGTCTCGTTGTTGATGTGGCTTGCCAACGTGGCCACGGACCCACAAGTTCATCTCTGTGGCTAGGTTCGTTCTGAGTGTAAAAAGGATTAATGGTTCATGCTAGCGTGGCACATCAACGTGGCCCTAAGCCCCACATGTTTGTGACTTGGGTATATCCAGTCTTGGTGTAAAAAGTTTAGTGTATATTTAGGAAATAATTAAAACAATACAAGTTTAAATAACAATATTCCAGAAATGAAATAAAATGATTAAATCTTGTAAAATTGATCTTTAGTTTTATCAATCAGAAAAATACATATAATATATGGAAATGTTTAGAAAAATAAAATCTACAACTTAAAACTATTATTAAATATTATTATGATAATTATTTAAATAAATATTATTTAATAAATACTTTATAAAGTTTTAATACTTTGATAATTAATATTTTAATAATGGTAAATGTTAAAAATCTAAATAAAATACCAAAAATCTTAGAAAAATAAGAAATAAAGTTTAAAACTATAATCATGCATTATTATTCCTCTTAATCAAATATTTATTATTTATTAAGTATTTATAAAGTAATAAACCTTATTAAAATCATATCTTATTATTTATAAACCACAAAAATAAATGTAATATACCAAAATGATCACAAAAATAATACCTACATGCTAAAAATGTGGTATTCCACTTTTGAGTTAAATAAAAAGTTAAACACCTTCATAACTTGAATTTAGACCTATTTCTTTAGTTAATAATTCATATTATGTCAAATAAAATTTGTTAATATTTCTTAAATTAATGAAGCCAAAAGTATTAGTCTTAAATATTGTTGTGTGAAGCCAAAATGATTTAGCACACTTTAAATACAATTTTATTAAATTATCTTTCAAACATAAGTATAAATTATTTTATAAAAGAATTCTTATCTAATAAAAATCTCCAAGAATAATTTGTAAAGAGATAAAGCCTATTCCTTTATTGTAACCACAAGTTTATAAACAAATCAAAACACTATAAGTGAGTGCATAAGTAATAAATAATATTATTTACTTATTCACAAACATTAACCACACCCTTATAGGAAGGTAAATTCCTTTATACCATTAAAATGTAAAGAAATCACTACTCCAATAGAAGTAATGCCATTCTTAAGTAACTCTAAGGAGGCAATATAAAATAAACAGGATACACGTATCATAAGTAATACACCCTAAGTCTATCAACATTCTTAAAGTTACTTATAGTTACCAAGCTTTAAGTATAATGCTAAAGACTTTATTATATGCTTTATAGTTAACTTTGGTCTGTTATAATTAAGTTATAAAGCATCTTAATACCAAACCAACCCAATTAAAACCCAAGATAGATAAGTCTCAAATACTACTAGTTTCATTATTTCAGTAAAGGAAATTCTTTCTGACTTAAAGACTATAACTAGAAAGAACACATCATAAGATTAACTTAAAAGCTTAAATGTTTTTGCCTAATTGAGTAAAATTTTCTTCAAAAGTTATTCGTTTTGCCACTTCAGAAAAACAAATAACAACTAATCACAATCACTTTACTTTATACTTTACTTGTATAATAAGATTGTTAATACTTAAATTATTTATAAGTGACATTACTTATGAAGTAAAACTTGAAGATAAACAATTAAGATGTAAGCAACCTTATGTAGCATTGCATATGTGTGTATTTTGTTGTTGTATAAATACATGTTGTTTTCCACACACTCACAAGCCTTAATAAGAAGCACATGTGTGAAACTTAATCCAAAAGGGCAACACATTCCAAAGAAACCATTTCCAGTATCCAAACCTTAGAACAACGTTATTCTCGGGATTCGTGCTTATCAACTTGCATTACATTACTTATGCATAAAAGCATCTTGCTTCTTTAAACATTAGTCCTTACCGCACCAATGATGCAGATTTCATCTATTGGATCTTATATTGTCTGGAAGACCGTGAGTGCATAATCTTGCAATCACAAAAGGAAAGTTCACACTTGCTCATGACCTTTGAATATTTTCTGTAAAGTATTTTAAAAATCTAGTGTTGTCATCACCTGCATTTGAAAAAGGTTGGAAAACACTATTTTCATAATAATATGATTATAGGTTATTTACCATGAGGTAATAACCTACTATAAGAGTTCTGGTGGTAAAGGAACATATTATCTAGGACTTAACAACCAATGTCGCCAGTGATTCTTGCGCCGTATATTACGCGTTGACCATGAGATTTGGAATGGGACGGAGAAGTCAGCTGTATCTTTTCCCTCTCGCATGGAGCTGGATGTGTGGGTCGTGGCTATTATCACTCGTAGCGTGCATATTATTTATGGTAATTCGTAGAGGATATGTAGCATATGGGTGGGAGCCCTCAATGTCCCACGATAGTTCCGGCATCTGAACGGTCTGTACTGCCATTGCCGTAATTCAATAGGTGGGCTGGCGTACACCAAAGAGACATGCGGGGTCGCGGAGAAGGCAGTGATTGGCTTGGGTCTTAGTCTGGGCCTCACACCAAGGAAATGTGAACGGGTTCACGGCCCGGATGTGCAACAAAGCTAAGATCTCTCATGGGTAAAGTGACGCACCTCTGCAGAGTGTAAGAATCAGAATTTGTTACTCCCTGTTCCGGGAAGGAGCTGCGAACACGGCGGGAAAGGAACTCCATGAAAGTTCTGGTAAACCCGTGAAGGCTGACGGACATAGCTTTTCAGAATAAAAGCAACCCTTGAAGAAATGTTTACGAAAACCTGCATTGCCTATGACCTACGGTCTATGGCTGTAGCTATAGTGCATCAAACACTCCTTTTCTAGTGAACTTGTTGAGTACACTCATGCTCAAAGTATCTTCTTAACCCTTGCTAGGTTCTAAAGCCAGTACAGACGACGTCTACATCAAGTGATGCTCCAGGAATTATCATTAAAAGCTAAAACTCTTCAATGAAGTCAAGGAATTCAGCATATACATCAACTCAAGTGAATACGAAGTTGCTGATTAGATAAGAATATAATTTTTAACCATAGAACCTACTTTTGTAGAGTATTGCAATAGTAGCAATGCAAGCCTAGTTGTTCAGCTACTAGTTTTATAAGTATGGTAGCTATGAGTTATTTATTCTTGATTCTTTTTTGTAAGAAGTTTCTTTCTCTCTCTTTAACCTAGAGTGTACTCTGGATCTTGTGTAAAGAGTTGAGTTGAAACATATAGTCATGTCTTGGACCTGCTATGTTTCTGTTGTACTACTTTGAGGGATGTAATACTAGTGAACGGTGTTTCATTGGTGTTATGTCAATGACTATAGTGTACTACATCATGCAGTGGTATGTTGGGTCACCGCAGTTGGTATCAGAGAACATGCTTTGACCTTAGGATTAAAACCTTTTAGGAAGATCTGTAGGTTGGATAGTGCTCTGTAACACTACGGTTCTGAAAATACCGTAGCTTCTATGTGACATGCCAATCCCTGGATCGGTTCATTGGCCCACAATAGAATAAGATGAATATCATAGCAAAATATCCGTGTATCATAAATAACGAAGATCCAGAGTACCATTATTACAATAAAAGCTTAGCTCAAGGCTAGCTCAAATTATTCAGGTAGCAACATAAATAAAGTAAATCCTCCATTCTTCAAATTGCCCACAAGTGAACAAGTGCCGAGTGGAGTACCGTGGCCTAAATAGATTACTCAGAATCGGAATATCCTGCAACATGAAACGTAGCAGCCCCGAAGAGTCAATACATGGAATGTATGGCAAGTAGAGCTATTAAAGGAGACAATAGTGCTAACATCTACATGCATATTTGGCAAGTGGAGTTGTGGCTAGCTTGGATTTGCAAATACCTTTGTCCTACTTTCATAAATAGTTTTTGATTTTCTTTGAAAAGATCCCAATTAAGTTAACCCAACAACATTAAAGCAATTATGAAATTGGAATGAGCGAGAAACATGTCATGGAATCAATATCAAGCAACTTAGTCGTCCATAACCGGGGACACGGCTAATCGATTAGATCTTACACCCTGCAGGGGTTAGTACACTTTACCCATGTGACTTGGCCAGCCCAGCTCGTACCATCACTCTCATTTTGGGTGATGATAGGGAGAAGTCCAAGAAGAGACCGTTCGGAAAGTAGCTCCCCAACCCCGACGCGCACCGGTCCAAACTACCAAAATTCTACATCTCTGGATACGCGTGTTCGAGTTACTTACCCATCGAGTCCAACCAACCGCCCATTTCATTATTGGCACATGGTTGTACACGTAAGCTACCAAATAAAGAAGCCAATCATTTTCTCTTGATACCTGGGTGCCTTTCCACAATGATACCACCAAAAATTATCAATCCCATCACACCCAGGAGATTCATTGATTAAGTTGTTTTAGTTTTCGCAAACCAACACATTTATAAACATCTTTCAGTGATGTAACACATCCATCATTCATCATAGCATGGCTAAGCACATCTACCAACGGTGGTTCATCTACAAGGAAAGCCCTACCACATAATAGGACATAGCATAGCGATAGTATTATCCTACACATGCATCTAGAAAATACACGACAATGCATTGAAAATAGTAGGAAAACATCATGAACAAGGTAGCATATACTTGCCTTGGCTGTAGCGGTCGGAAGAACAATCCACACACGAGCAAACGTTGCACTCGTCACAATCTACATGATACAATTGCAATCATATAAACAAACCATCCACAATCATATGCAAACAAAGACGATGCAGGATGCATGCATGATAAGTGGAATAACGCTACAATAGCATCACATAGTCTTATTCAGTATAACTACTGTATGCGTGCATGGAAATTATTTTGAGTGCAAAGAAAACAAGGCATGCAATTTATAATGCTCAAATAATAGAGCTAGAACCTAAATAATTAGCCACTGCTAACATATTGTTTGTAAAATCTTGGAAAATTTCCAATGCGTAGGCAACTCATAAAAGAGTCAGTACCAATTGTAAATTCTCAAAAAGGTTTTGTATAAAGACCTGGGTAATTAAAACACTACAGTAAGCCTTTAAATAGATTCTGCAATTTCCAATACTGTAAGCCTAACTTTTTAAATCACTATAAGATTCCTCTTATTCTACTGATTCGAGGAAATCTTATTTGCAATTTTTGGAGTTACAGAACTTATTCTATGAATTTATTAACCTAAAAGACCATTAGAACTAATTAAATGAATTCAAATGGGAATATTCACAGAATATACCCTACGGACTGGCGCTGACTAGGCAGGGAGCTGACGTGGTGTTTTGACTGAGTACGATCAGTCAGCGGTCAAACGAACGGTCAACAAGCAATCTGAGACACTGGTTCCTGATCCGACGGTAGCTGAGGAAGACCTTGCTCTCCTCCGGCGGTGATGTCACTGTAGCGGTGGCGGACGGTGGCACGGTTCGGATGGTGGCGCGGTTCGGTTGGTGGCGCTGGGGGTGATTCCGGTGGTCCTCTGCGTCGGCTCGATGGTGTACGAGGTTCCGCGGACGGCGGCGATCACGGGAGTGGTCTTGGCGAGGTGCGACGCTTCGTCGGGCGACTGCGGCAGACGGCTGGAGACGGGCGGCGTCGACGGTGCTCCGGCGAGGAATTGGGCGCGGTCGGCTGCTCCTGCACGGGGAAGAGGTGGTCAGGGCGATGCGTTCAAGTGAGAGGGAGAGGTCAGACGGAAAAGAGAGGGTCGGGGGCGACAGGAGCCACGAGTTTGGGAACGTCCGGTGAGCTCCACCGGCGGCGATCAGATCGTTCTCGATCTGGGGCTAGGGTTTCAAAAAAATCGAAACAGAACAAAGGGGACGGAGGCAGGGATTTATAGGGTGGTTCCTGTGTGGAAAGAGGGGCAAAAATCGCAACAATCCGTGCGGATTTGGCGGAGGAAATCGTTCGGTCGATGCAGCGTGTTTGGCTCGGTCTCGGTCGCGAGGTAGGAGAATACCAGGTGGGGTCTGCCTGGCAGCGGCACAGGGGAGAAGGGGAACGGAGCGGGGGATGCTGCGGGGTGCTCTGCTGGGCAGGTGCTGGGCCTCTAGCTGCGCTGCCGCTGCGTTGCGCGCTGCTCGTGGGGGAGGCGCGTGGCAGATAGGAGGGTGGGGCAGGTGGGCTGGGCCGGGGGGGCTCGCCGGGTATAGTTGGTTCAGTTTTTTTTGTTCTTTTGCTTTTCTTATTTCTTTTATAACTTTTTAATAGATAATCCAATTGAATTGATTTTTGTTTTCAAATTTTTCTAAAATTCAGTGGATCATCTTAGGATCATTTTTGCATCATTTCCACTAGTTTGCAAATAGTGGATTTTTAAATCCTTCCATAATCCTCTGTAGGTGCATTTTAGTAACTCAAAATAGGGTTTATATATGAGGTTTTGCAATTTAAAGTTTTTTATAAATGCAATGCAATGCTCATGAATGACATGCAAATGCATTTTTTTCTAGTCCCAATTTCTAAAATCTTGGGATGTGACAGACTAACCCCCTTAAGATGAATCTCGTCCCGAGATTCGGAATGGCTAGCAAGGTTTAGGAAGTGTTCTCGAGGCTAACCCCCTTAAGAAAACTGAGCTTGGCATCTCCAACATCTAACACTTAATTGTGGAATCTTATGCTAGATATCAATCCTTTCCAATGGGTTCTCTTCAACAGATCCTCTAAGTAACTTCATATGTAACTATTCTTATCCATGAATGCCTCAATATGAATGAATACGATGCACCAGTATTGAAAACATTATGACTGTGATGTATGGTTTAACAAGAACTTACTAGTCACATGACATGGTTTGTTGAGTGCTTTCCCCATGCTCACATGGTTCACAGTTGCCTTCGGAGGTGAATCCGGCTTGGCTCCAGCTTCACTCTTCTTCTCCGGGCAGTTATCAGCATAGTGTCCCTTCTGGTTGCACTTAAAACATATCACTTGGCTAATATCCTTCTTCTGATGGTGGTGGTTATGTCCATTGTTGCCTCCATAATTGTGTCCATTGCCTCCATGCTTGTGATGTCCAAAATTCCCATTACCATCATGGTAGGCACGCTTATGGTGTGATCCCGAGTTGTGATCATTGTTCTTCCTCTTGCGTCTTTCCACTTGCTTGTGTTTTCCCTCTAGAATTCTGGCCTTGTCCATGAGTTCTTGGAAAGTGGGGCAATAGACCACTAACAGCTGTACCGAGAGCTCATCACTGAGGCCATCCAGGAACCTCTCTCTCCTCTTGGCATCAGTGTCAACATTCTCAGGGGCATAACGCGACAGATTGTTGAACTCCTCAATATATTCAGCCACGGTGCGGTTGGTTTGGCGCAAGTTGCGAAACTCCTTCCTCTTCAGGCTCAGAACTCCTGAAGAAACGTGGTTGGTTCTGAAATCTTCCTCAAACATTGCCCAAGTCACAGTGTCCAGAGGGTGGGTGATCTAAAAAGTGTCCCACCACGAAGCGGCTGGTCCCTCCAGTAGGTGAGCAGCAAACCTCACCTTCTCAGCGTTTGTGCATCCAACAGTCACTAAATCTTTGTTCACCGAGCGCAACCAGTCAAGAGCAATCATAGGTTCAGGTGCAGTGGAGAACTTAGCTGGCCTCAGTTTCAGAAACCTGGTGAGAGCATCCTCCTGGGGCTGGTTGTTCCCATTGTTGTTGTTGTTGTTGTTCTGAGCTTCCATGAATTGGGTCATCACTTGGGTTAGCTGTGCTTGAGCTACCATAAGTTGCTCCATCTCAGTAGGTTAACGGCGAGGCGGCATCTGTTGGGACAGCATAGATAAGTTATAGATAGGAAGACTAGAGAAGTAATACTACCCATAACTATATGAATCAAACAATAGGCACACAAGCAAACAATCATAACCAATCATCACACAAGCAAACACTTGCAATACAACGTTACAGTGGTTTAAAACTAGCAGTATATAACCACAAAATGGTTTGAAAAAGTTGGGTAGAATACTAGAGTAAAATAGAGCAACAAATAAGCAATAAACAAAATCTGTCAAAACACTACAGCAGGTTTCACGAATTTTTATGGGCACCTTAAACTCGTCAGGAATTTCAGCCAATTTTTTTGCATGTAGCACAGGAAATCTCTCTTCAGATCCCATGTTTTCAGATTTTTCCGAGTTACCAGTAAAATATGAAAATTCGTACAGTACTGCTGTATCAGCAGAAAACTACAATAGGAATAACTCAGATATTAACCAAACTTGCCATAACTCTTCCACAAAATTCGCACAAATAAACCAGGGATATTGGAGTACACAAATAAGCAACTAAACACTCTTAAACTAACAGTAATTAAGATTTACATAGATCGAGACTAATCCTAATGATTTTTACCTAACGAAGACTAATTGGTGGACTTCTATCTACTTCTTGAAGAGGTTGCGGTAGGTCCTTGCACTCATGCGTTGGCGCTTCTGTCCATGATCCAACCATGGCGGCGGAGTATACACCTCTCCTGAGTCATCACTTGAAATCTCAAACTCCACCTCTTCTGGATCCTCCTCTTCTTCTTCATTCTCTGCTGCAACTACAACAACTTCATCTCCTCCACCATCATCGTCTCCATCATCATCATCATCCTCGTCCTCGTCATCATCATCGTTCCCACTGTCATCATCATCATTTTTGCCATCATCTCCATTGTCATCGTCATAGGGTGGATTCATCTGTGCTTGGAGAGTGGCAATCTGGGCTGCCATACCTTCAATAGTTTGATCCCTTTCCCGGACGGTCCCTTGCAATTGTTGTATGGTCTGGTTATTTTCCTGCACAATTCCATTAAGCTGAGCTATGGTTGCATCCCTGCCTACCAGGGCATTTTCCAGAACACCCATAGCTTCATGCAAGGTCTCTATCTCCAGTCCTTGGACCACCATACCATTGCTGGCAAAATCTGCTATCTCCTTCACCATCATCACTTTCTCAGCTAGAGCTCCATTCTCCCTTTCCATATCCTCTATGTGCCTCCGACGGTGCGGCATGTTGTTCCTGTCGCCCGGGGTAACCACAATGTTCCCATCCTCATCACGCCTCCCATAGTCACGGTAGGGTGAGTCTGCTGGCAGCAGGTGTCGGACAAGATGGCACTGGCGTGACAGGGCTTCATGCAAGGCCAAGTTTATTCCAAGTCCCCAGTTGCAATATGTCTTGGTGTAGATCAGATGCACAGGGTTTGGCAAGGCGGCATCCCTGAAGATGAAGGTGGTGACCTCCCAAGCATCATCGCCATATCCATAGGTGTACAGCCTCCTTCCCTTGAACATGGGCAGTGGCAATCCCAATGACCGCGAGAGCTGTGCTAACTGTCTTGCAAAGGGCCTTGGTGACTCCATGGTTGCATACTCAGTCCTGACTTCTCCCATCTATCAATTAAAAGAGGAAAGTGTGAGAATATCATATGGTAAGAATTTACGAGAGTGAAAGGCATAAGATGAAAGAAAGAGTTAATATAAGCTTTAATAATTCTATGGGTTCCTAATCCAAACCTAGGTCACGATCCTACAGTCGACACACGGGCTCTGATACCATCCTATAACACTACGGTTCTGAAAAGACCGTAGCTTCTATGTGACATGCCAATCCCTGGATCGGTTCATTGGCCCACAATAGAATAAGATGAATAACATAGCAAAATATCCGTGTATCATAAATAACAAAGATCCAGAGTACCATTATTACAATAAAAGCTTAGCTCAAGGCTATCTCAAATTATTCAGGTAGCAACATAAATAAAGTAAATCCTCCATTCTTCAAATTGCCCACAAGTGAACAAGTGCCGAGTGGAGTACCGTGGCCTAAATCGATTACTCAGAATCGGAATATCCTGCAACATGAAACGTAGTAGCCCCGAAGGGTCAATACATGGAATGTATGGCAAGTAGAGCTATTAAAGGAGACAATAGTGCTAACATCTACATGCATATTTGGCAAGTGGAGTTGTGGCTAGCTTGCATTTGCAAATACCTTTGTCCTACTTTTATAAACAGTTTTTGATTTTCTTTGAAAAGATCCCAATTAAGTTAACCCAACAACATTAAAGCAATTATGAAATTGGAATGAGCGAGAAACATGTCATGGAATCAATATCAAGCAACTCAGTCGTCCATAACCGGGGACACGGCTAATCGATTAGATCTTACACCCTGCAGGGGTTAGTACACTTTACCCATGTGACTTGGCCAGCCCAGCTCGTACCATCACTCTCATTTTGGGTGATGATAGGGAGAAGTCCAAGAAGAGACCGTTCGGGAAGTAGCTCCCCAATCCCGACGCGCACCGGTCCAACCTACCAAAATTCTACATCTCTAGATACGCGGATTCGAGTTACCACAACCTACTGAGTCCAACCAACCGCCTATTTCATTATTGGCACATGGTTGTACACGTAAGCTACCAAATAAAGAAGCCAATCATTTTCTCTTGATACCTGGGTGCCTTTCCGCAATGATACCACCAAAAATTATCAATCCCATCACACCCAGGAGATTCATTGATTAAGTTGTTTTAGTTTTCGCAAACCAACACATTTAGAAACATCTTTCAGTGATGTAACCCATCCCTCGTTCATCATAGCATGGCTAAGCACATCTACCAACGGTGGTTCATCTACAAGGAAAGCCCTACCACATAATAGGACATAGCATAGCGATAGTATTATCCTACACATGCATCTAAAAAATACACGACAATGCATTGAAAATAGTAGGACAACATCATGAACAAGGTAGCATCTACTTGCCTTGGCTGTAGCGGTCGGAAGAACAATCCACACACGAGCAAACGTTGCACTCGTCACAATCTACATGATACAATTGCAATCATATAAACAAACCATCCACAATCACATGCAAACAAAGACGATGCAGGATGCATGCATGACAAGTGGAATAACGCTATAGTAGCATCACATAGTCTTATTCAGTATAACTACTGTATGGGTGGATGGAAATTATTTTGAGTGCAAAGAAAACAAGGCATGCAATTTATAATGCTCAAATAATAGATCTAGAACCTAAATAATTAGCCACTGCTAACATATTGTTTGTAAAATCTTGGAAAATTTCCAATGCGTAGGCAACTCATAAAAGAGTCAGTACCAATTGTAAATTCTCAAAAAGGTTTTGTATAAAGACCTGGGTAATTAAAACACTACAGTAAGCCTTTAAATAGATTCTGCAATTTCCAATACTGTAAGCCTAACTTTTTAAATCACTATAAGATTCCTCTTGTTCTACTGATTCCCAGGACATCTTATTTGCAATTTTTGGAGTTACAGAACTTATTCTATGAATTTATTAACCTAAAAGACCATTAAAACTAATTAAATCAATAAAGTAAATACGTACTGTAAAAGTTAGATCCAATTAGATATTATTGTTCTAATCAATTTTCTGAATCCATTGATATATAATTTGATATTTTTGGATCTATGAATCTTTTTATATGATTTTCGCAAGTTTAATAATATTTTTGCAAATTTTATTTCATAATCAATTCAAATGGGAATATTCACAGAATATACCCTGCGGACTGGCGCTGACTGGGCAGGGAGCTGACGTGGTGTGTTGACTGAGTACGATCAGTCAGCGGTCAAACGAACGGTCAACAAGCAATCTGAGCCACTGGTTCCTGATCCGACGGCAGCTGAGGAAGACCTTGCTCTCCTCTGGCGGTGACGTCACTGTAACGGTGGTGGACGGTGGCACGGTTCGGATGGTGGCGCGGTTCGGTTGGTGGCGCTGGGGGTGATTCCGGTGGTCCTCTGCGTCGGCTCGATGGTGTACGAGGTTCCGCGGACGGCGGCGATCACGGGAGTGGTCTTGGCGAGGTGCGACGCTTCGTCGGGCGACTGCGGCAGACGGCTGGAGACGGGCGGCGTCGGCGGTGCTCCGGCGAGGAATTGGGCGCGGTCGGCTGCTCCTGCACGGGGAAGAGGTGGTCAGGGCGATGCGGTCAAGTGAGAGGGAGAGGTCAGACGGAAAAGAGAGGGTCGGGGGCGACAGGAACCATGAGTTTGGGAACGTCCGGTGAGCTCGACCGACGGCGATCAGATCGATCTCGATCTGGGGCTAGGGTTTAAAGAAAAATCAAAACAGAACAAAGGGGACGGAGGCAGGGATTTATGGGGTGGTTCCTGTGCGGAAAGAGGGGCAATAATCGCAACAATCCGTGCGGATTTGGCGGAGGAAATTGTTCGGTCGATGTAGCGTGTTTGCCTCGGTCTCGGTCGCGAGGCAGGAGAAGACCAGGTGGGGTCTGCCTGGCAGTGACACAGGGGAGAAGGGGAACGGAGAGGGCTGCTGCGGGGTGCTCTGCTGGGCTGGCGCTGGGCCTCTGGCTGCGCTGCCGCTGCGTTGCGCGCTGCTCGTGGGGGAGGCGCGTGGCAGATAGGAGGGTGGGGCAGGTGGGCTGGGCCAGGGGGGCTCGCCGGGTAGAGTTTGTTCAGTTTTTTTAGTTCTTTTGCTTTTCTTATTTCTTTTATAACTTTTTAATAGATAATCCAATTGAATTTATTTTTGTTTTCAAATTTTTCTAAAATTCAGTGGATCATATTAGGATCATTTTTGCATCATTTCCACTAGTTTGGAAATAGTGGATTTTTAAATCCTTGCATAATCCTCTGTAGGTGCATTTTAGTAACTCAAAATAGGGTTTATATATGAGGTTTTGCAATTTAATTTTTTTATAAATGCAATGCAATGCTCATGAATGACATGCAAATGCATTTTTTTTCTAGTCCCAATTTCTAAAATCTTGGGATGTGACAGTGACTATAGGAGCCATCTTATCTAAACCAAATGTTATTATGACTTGTGATGAGTATCCAAGTGAGGATAACCTTGTCACACCTAAGTCATATGTTTAAGTCATTCTTTCTTAGGAGTAATTATTTATCTTTTCTCAAGTATAGTGCTCTTTAGTGTTTCCCGAGGGAGACATAAACCACCAAGAGACTGTAGGAAAGTGTAAGCCATCAATTGAAGTAGTCTTAATGGTGTAGCCTAATCCTAGAATTTAAGTAAGAACAATGAAATTTTAGTGCCAGTTGATAACCAAAGACAACATAATATATATCATTAGGATAAATGTGGATGTAATGAGTAGTAATCATGTGGGATTCACTTGAGAATTCTACGCGATAAAGTGAGACTATGTTAAGACTGAATGATAGAGTAATGTGAACAAAGTTATCATGGTTAGATTAGCCTTTAAATCATGATGTACAGGTAAAACATAACCAGATCATGGTGAGATTAGCTCCGAAACCATGATATAAGTGTAAGTATGACAAGTACTTAGTGAATTTTCTTGGAGTAGAAGTAAGAGAATAACATGGAAGAACTATGATAGAAGTCATGGGTGCTAAAAAAATCTAATAATCTTTGGTTTAAGTTAGAAATATAATCTGATTAGTCATGTGTAGAGATCATGTGAGGTTGTTGGCTATTAAAGAAAGGTTGAATATAGTTAATCATTCCAAAGGTGAGACCAAAGGTTAGACAAAACTAAATTTGAGACAATTTTGTCTAAAAATTATCCTGTTGCACTTGAGCAATTTGGGTAAAGGTTGAGACAAATAATAGTTTGACTTGATGTGCTAAGTATCACAGTGTAAACCTATATGAGGAGGTGTCATATACTACACAACTAATCCTGAATTCTAGAGATACTATACTCAACTACTATATTCCGGGCTTAGAATATTGTGTGTTATATGTACCATATTTTGTTTTTCTTGGATCTTCTTGATTGACTAGATCTGTACATGAAGTCTGACCTGCTGTGCAAATGCATGTTGCAACATCCAGTTACTACTTGATGTTATAGACCTAGATAGAAATGGGAATTCGTGTAAGGGAGTGACGAGTTCCGAAGACCAATATGAAGACCTACCTGAAGGGTAAAGCCAAATATGAGGAGTATCAATCCAATTTGGAGGATGAATCAAGCTCAAATCATTGTTAGTCCATAATAAGAAGAAAGTTTAATGTAGGGAATAGATGGAGCAACAATAAGTAATGAACTTAAGGTTCAATCAAAGTAGGTAATGTTGCTAAGAAGTAATGGAGTAGTAGTACCAAGTTCATGGAAGCATCATGAATTAATGCAAATACGAAGTTTTGGAACTAAAATAGTATTCAAGCTCTGACAATTCAGAGAGAATGCTAGAAGTATGTTGGAAACCATAGGATAATAATTACACCCTAGGATAATCCGCAGTTGATATTTGATCCATAATGGTAATTAATCCACAGTTGGTATCTTGTTTGCAGCCGGTGTTGGTAGAGATAGTTAACCCGATCATCTTAATGGTTGCATAAAGAGCATAAAAACATGGCCTAATCTAAGTAAAACCTAAAGGAGTATAAAATTTTAAGCGATCATCTTTTGAGATTCTTCGCAAAAAAATTGACCTATCAAAGAGAAAGTGCCCCAATAGTAAGTAAGAAAAATAATGCTGAAAGATTCACTTCGGAGATCCACAATTGTGTGGATACACCATACAATCTTTCATAAAATCCTAATTAGGCAGAGTATAAGCTGGATAGTGACCAATATCCTATTTATAAAATCAAGAAATACTTTATAAGGAAGTTTAGAGACCATTAGTAAACCCTAAGGGGGAGAGTAAACAATTTGTGGAAGTATTGTTATCTGACTTTCCAAGTAAATGTTGGAGAAGAAATACTAACCTATGCCAACATTAAGCCTTATTTTCATAAGGTTAAAAGAAAATCATTAATATAAAAGTATTTAAAGTAATAACAAATGATTATCTAAAGCTTAATAAGGTAAAAGCTTGAAGGTGATAAAATATTAATCTTAATAGACTAAGTCTAGAGCAAACAACTCTTAAGTGACCCTTTAAAAGGGAATAAAACATTAGAGCTTAGAAATAAGCTGAACACAGATGTGTGCATTGCATTCATGCATAGAAAATCTGAATAATTTTCGCACTTTTAAATAAAAACTTGTCAGAGTGATTGAAGCTTCTCTTATCTTGATGGAATTGAATTAGATCATCAAGTTGACTGCGATAAGTTTCAATATGACCTTTGCTAAAACCTTATTTTTGGTAAGGGAGATTTGATCTAAGGGTAGATCAAATGTAATAAAAGTTAACCCTACTATATTACTTAATGGTTCATATTGGATCCTTAAAGTAATCATAACCTTGTATTCTTTACACACTCATGAATACCAAGTTATAAACATAACTTAAGTAATAGGAATGTAACAATTAAATCTTGATCTATTTTAATCTCATCCACTTATACCATGAGTATCATAGTAATACCTATCCTTAACTCTTTAGTGAGATTGAGTAGGAAAGAAACCAAGTCAAGATCATTCACCATATATCTTTATTTCCAAGTCAATCTTTATCATCTCTATTGAATCCTATCCTTATATTTGTTGTTCATCAATATTGAGAAATCAACTATTGATTCACCAATTCTTCATCTATCAATTCTTGACCTATCAACTCTTGTCCTTATTATAGCATTCACTTAAGACCTATAAAGAAATAAGTAAGAAGGGGTAAATAGTAATGCTAGAATTGAATATGATCTATATGATGGAAAAGTTTGGAGAGAATGAAATCATTATGATTGATGGAGTTAACTCACTCCTAAATGGATAGAAGAGTTATCTGGAAGACATAATTATATGTGGTAACAAAGAAGATTATAAGAATGAAGTCTAAAGATAGTTACTAGGAATAGTCCTATTGGATCAAGTAGGTATAGTCAATGAATTATATCTCTTAATCCAATAGAGCTAAACATAAGATAATTAGAATACAACTGTAGTGTTGTATTGATGAAGCTTTGTTTAGTCAACTGGAAACCTGAACCATAAAAGGATCAAAGGATCATAATGATCATGCCTTACTCACCAATATTGAATGCTTATACCAAGTATAAGTGACATTGGTGGATAAAACATGATTGAACCATAGTATAGATTTATTATCCTAGATTAGTCATTACAAGTCACATTAATATAATGTGAGGTTGTAATGCTAGATACTGGAGTTAAGAAGAGACAAGATAGTATGAATAAGATGATGTTAAAATAACATTGGATTATAGAAGTAGTAGTTTTCTCTTGGGAAATACTAAACACTTAAGGAGAGTAGAATTTGTTATAAATATCTACTGGGATAGTATTAGTGGTGGGTGATTAAAGAAGAATATAAGAAGATTATGGAGGCTTTTATGACAAGCTCATTGGATTTATAAATGGCTTCGGGAGAATAAAGGTGGATAAGAATATTCTTGTGAAGTAAAGCTCATCATGTTAACACATGATGATGGATATAGAGGAGTAATATATCTAGGAAAGAAATTCCTTAATTAGAAGTCCAGAATTATGATGTATGGAATATAGGAATCCTTGTTAAATCCTAAACCTTAAATCTTTAACCAAATAGAGTATCCATCTCCAATAATTGATTTATCATCTTGTTTCCACAATGCTTTATAGGAATATTTTCCTATAAGAAGTCAAATAAGCACATCTTCTCTCAATTCCAATTATAATAACCATATGTGCTCATGAGTTATCTTTATCAAATCCTCTTCATGAGACCTTCGAGACAACATCATTCTGATCTCAAACATAAAGATAATGTGTTTAGCCATTAATCTTTATTCACATCAACAAAAGAATATAAGTATAGCTAGTACCCTAAACCCTAGGGTAAGCAATTACAAACCCTAAACTTATTAATGAGTTTTCTAATCAACATCTCATAAATATCCCATCTATAGTCATTGGGCAAATTCCTTGATCCATTTCTCTAACCACTCATTTCATATGAGCATGGAATAAGTGGGATACAATAATTATAAATCACTCTATGCTTTACTATGGGATTAAAAAATTAAACCATATGACTATCACTAAACACTTTAAAAACTTCAATTCTCCAAATAAAAGTCCACAAATTGAATCTAAATAACTGTATGATTGCTGCAATTATTTAGCAAGGAAATTCCATTAGGAAATGTCAAAACAATTGCTTAAATAAAAACCTAGAAAATAAAACATAATATAAGAAAAATATAAAATAAAAATAAGGGGAACAAAGTTAACCCAGTTTTTGGCCCACAGCCCATTTCATTTCCTATCTATTCGTCGCCCGCAAGTCACAGGCAAAACTCACTGCACACTCCGCAGCAGCCCACTTCGGCCCAGCACTAGCCCACCGGTAGCCCGTACCGCTTCGGCCTTATGTTCGTCGTCGTCTTCCGCGACGCCGGAAGCAGCTGCCTGTAGCGCCGGCCGCCATTGATCGGACGCTGCAATTCCCGCCGCCGCTAAGCTCCGAAGGAGGGGATAAGAACCGCCGGGGCACCCTCTCTCATTCTTATCTCCCCATCATCTCTCTCTCAACCTCTCTCTTCCTCTTCCGCAAAAATGCTGAAACTCTAACCGCCGTGCTTCAAGCCAGAGCTCGCTCCCGGCCTCCCCTTGCCATTCTTAAATATTGTTGTGTGAAGCCAAAATGATTTAGCACACTTTAAATACAATTTTATTAAATTATCTTTCAAACATAAGTATAAATTATTTTATAAAAGAATTCTTATCAAATAAAAATCTCCAAGAATAATTTGTAAAGAGATAAAACCTATTCCTTTATTGTAACCACAAGTTTATAAACAAATCAAAACACTATAAGTGAGTGCATAAGTAATAAATAATATTGTTTACTTATTCACAAACATTAACCACACCCTTATAGGAAGGTAAATTCCTTTATACCATTAAAATGTAAAGAAATCACCACTCCAATAGAAGTAATGCCATTCTTAAGTAACTCTAAGGAGGCAATATAAAATAAACAGGATACACGTATCATAAGTAATACACCCTAAGTCTATCAACATTCTTAAAGTTACTTATAGTTACCAAGCTTTAAGTATAATGCTAAAGACTTTATTATATGCTTTATAGTTAACTTTGGTCTGTTATAATTAAGTTATAAAGCATCTTAATACCAAACCAACCCAATTAAAACCCAAGATAGATAAGTCTCAAATACTACTAGTTTCATTATTTCAGTAAAGGAAATTCTTTCTGACTTAAAGACTATAACTAGAAAGAACACATCATAAGATTAACTTAAAAGCTTAAATGTTTTTGCCTAATTGAGTAAAATTTTCTTCAAAAGTTATTCGTTTTGCCACTTCAGAAAAACAAATAACAACTAATCACAATCACTTTACTTTATACTTTACTTGTATAATAAGATTGTTAATACTTAAATTATTTATAAGTGACATTACTTATGAAGTAAAACTTGAAGATAAACAATTAAGATGTAAGCAACCTTATGTAGCATTGCATATGTGTGTATTTTATTGTTGTATAAATACATGTTGTTTTCCACACACTCACAAGCCTTAATAAGAAGCACATGTGTGAAACTTAATCCAAAAGGGCAACACATTCCAAAGAAACCATTTCCAGTATCCAAACCTTAGAACAACGTTATTCTCGGGATTCGTGTTTATCAACTTGCATTACATTACTTATGCATAAAAGCATCTTGCTTCTTTAAACATTAGTCCTTACCGCACCAATGATGCAGATTTCATCTATTGGATCTTATATTGTCTGGAAGACCGTGAGTGCATAATCTTGCAATCACAAAAGGCAAGTTCACACTTGCTCATGACCTTTGAATATTTTCTGTAAAGTATTTTACAAATCCAGTGTTGTCATCACCTGCATTTGAAAAAGGTCGGAAAACACTATTTTCATAATAATATGATTATAGGTTATTTACCATGAGGTAATAACCTACTATAAGAGTTCTGGTGGTAAAGGAACATATTATCTAGGACTTAACAACCAATGTCGCCAGTGATTCTTGCACCGTATATTATGCGTTGACCATGAGATTTGGAATGGAACGGAGAAGTCAGTTGTATCTTTTCCCTCTCGCATGGAGCTGGATGTGCGAGTCGTGGCTGTTATCACTTGTAGCGTGCATATTATTTATGGTAATTCATAGAGGATATGCAGCATATGGGTGGGAGCCCTCAATGTCCCACGATAGTTCCAGCATCTGAACGGTCTGTACTGCCATTGCCGTAATTCAATAGGTGGGCTGGCGTACACCAAAGAGACATGCGGGGTCGCGGAGAAGGCAGTGATTGGCTTGGGTCTTAGTCTGGGCCTCACACCAAGGAAGTGTGAACGGGTTCGCGGCCCGGATGTGCAATAAAGCTAAGGTCTCTCATGGGTAAAGTGACGCACCTCTACAGAGTGTAAGAACTGTAACTTGTTACTCCCTGTTCCGGGAAGGAGCTGCGAACGCGGCGGGAAAGGAACTCCATGAAAGTTCTGGTAAACCCGTGAAGGCTGACGGACATAGATTTTCAGAATAAAAGCAACCTTTGAAGAAATGTTTACAAAAACCTGCATTGCCTACGACCTACGGTCTGTGGCTGTAGCTATAGTGCATCAAACACTCCTTTTCTAGTGAACCTACTGAGTACGCTCATACTCAAAGTATCTTCTTAACCCTTGCTAGGTTCTAAATCCAGTACAGACGACGTCTACATCAAGTTATGCTCGAGGAATTATCATTAAAAGATAAAACTCTTCAATGAAGTCAAGGAAGTCAGCATATACATCAACTCAAGTGAAGACGAAGTTGCTGATTAGATAATAATAGAATTTCTAACCATATAACCTACTTCTGTAGAGTATTGCAATAGCAGTAATGCAAGCCTAGTAGTTCAGCTACTAGTTTTATAAGTATGGTAGCTATGAGTTATTTATTCCTGATTCTTCTTTGTAAGAAGTTTCTTTCTCTCTCTTTAACCTAGAGTGTACTCAGGATGTTGTGTAAAGAGTTGAGTTGTAACCTATAGTCATGTCTTGGACCTGCTATGTTTCTGTTGTACTACTCTGAGGGATGTAATACTAGTGAACGGTGTTTCATTGGTGTTATGTCAACGACTATAGTGTACTACATCATGTAGTGGTATGCTTGGTCACCGCAACTTTCCTGTGATCGTCGGAACCTTTTACGCTAGTATCTTAATCCCTTTGTTTCACGATATATTACATGTCCGAGATTCGATCATTGGTATCTCCATACCTAGTTTGATCTCGTTATGGACATGCACTCTTTTCTCGTTCCCGTGATATAACATTCTAGTGATCAAATCACTTGCTTGCAAGCTAACCAATGTGATATAACCGGGATGGCCAGAGCATGTCTATTCATCATCGGGATGAACAAATTCCACTCTCGATCCATGAGTCTCAACATAACACTTTAGTAGTTTTGAAGCCATCTTTATAATCACCCAGTTACGGTGTGACGTTTGATGTCAACAAGAAACTCTTCCGGTGTTAGTGATTGACATGATCTCATGGTCTAAGGATTAGGATCACTTCGTAAGTTGTTATAGCAATATAAACTCAATGACTTTGATCATAATGCTATACTTCGAATGAATGTTCGTCACATCATTACACTAATGTTGTGATCTCGTTATTAACAACATCCAATGTCCATGATCAGGAAACCTTTGATCATCTTGTTAACCAACGAGCTAGTTTATAAGAGAGGCATAACTAGGAACTTCCTTTTTGTTTATTAAACACGCATGTATTAACGTTTCCATATTAATACAATTATAGTATGCAAAATAAACATTTATCATAAACAAGGAATACGATAATAACCACTTTATTATTGCCTCTCGGGCATATTCCCTTCAGTCTCCCACTTGCACTAGAGACAGTAATCTAGTTTGAAAACTTTGCGTATTAAACACCTATGGCTTTCTGGTGTTCCATATACGCAACTGCAAGTGGTTAACATAATCTACGGATCTGACACTTTCAGGTCCGTGTGTATTTGCATGTCTTTGCGTCTTCACGCATCACTCATTCTCCAATGAGATGGCATTGTATAAATTTGGTATTTTGGTGAGACCTTTAGTTCCTTGGGGTTAAATCATGTCGATACTATTGGCATACAATATATCTTTAGTGTTAGCCCGTTGCGAACCACACCTTAGTTTGATAACAAACTACTTGACACAAATGCCCTCCTTTGCTGCTACTATAGCAGTCATATACTTAGCCTTATTGTTATAGTATTCATCACAATGTTTTAACTTTGTAATACATCATGGAATCTCCTTTCCATTACATTATGCCACCCATAGTTTAAATTGAGATAAACTTAATTTGTATCTTGTGACAAAACTAGTATCAATGTAACACTTTACAATGAACTATTTGTAATTGTTTGTCACCTCTACACAAATATATTATTAGTTCTTCCAAAAGATCACAAGAATATCCTTACTATCGTCCAATGATCATTTTATGATTCATTCTGGTATATGCTCATAACACTTAGAGCATAGGACATATATGGATGTGTACATATCATGGTATGATTGATCAAAACATTCTCGTGATTTCACTCATCAAGTGTCAAAGCACTTGAATCTTGTTTCACTTATCAAGTGTCGATACACTTGAATCTCGATTCAATTCCTTTCCATGCGACGAGAACCTTTCTTGTCGTTTCTATATTGAACTCCTTCAATATCTCATATATGTATGTTTGGCAGAACCATATTAGCGTCACAGTCTATCAACTATAGACATTCATGCTAAATATTCGTGTTTTTCCTAAGTCTTTCATCGAAATGAAATTCTTAACCTTTGTCAATAAAAATTACATCATTTCTAATCAACAAGATGTCCTCCACATAATTTATTAGAAATATGTCTCAGCGCTCCCACTTAATTTCTTGCAAAATGCAAGCATCTTCATCGTCTCCTGATGAAAATTCCTTTTCATCACGGTGAAGATTCCAACTACGCGATGCTTACTTCAACCATTGAAGTTTGCATGCCCTTTTTAGCATCCTTTGAATTAACAAAACCCTTTGGATTGTGTCATGCACACGTCCTAGGTAACCATTCTTTTAGAAGAACTTTGTTTTGTTTATTCATCTACCATATACCAAATTATATGTAGTGGTTGCTACTTTAATTCGTCCAGACTAAATATCGTTATGAAAGATCAAATCTTGTCATAGTCGACTCCTTGAACATTGTCGTAAAATACTTTACGACATGTCGACTATTTCATAGATGTCAAACATCAATGTCTGTTTCTTTATAGATCCAAATACGACCGATAGGTTTTTACATCTTTCCGAAGGGTCTTCCAAGTTCAAAAAACTTGATTTCTCGTATATGGAACTATCACGGATTTTATGGCTTCAAGCCATTTGACGGAGTCAGGGCCCATCATCGCTTCTTTGCACGTAGTCGGTACATCATTGTCAAACAATAATGATTTACTCTCAAATCTCAGCATTTGATTGTTTATCCGACCTACTTGGTTCAATAGGAACTTAGATCTCCGTGACCACAACCTTTAAGGCACATAAGATATGAGCATTATGGCTGTCTCTAGAATGATTTCCGGTGCTACGCAACTCTGCACATTTAGCTAAGGTTTGTTAACCTTATCAAAGTTCTATTGTCCTCCCACTTAACTTTTACAAAAAATTCCTTTTTCAAGAAACTTCACGTTTCAAGCGACAAACCCTTTTGTCCTTGGTGTTATGAAGGAATACCCAATTGTTATTCGAAATAACCTACAAATACATGCTCATCCGACTTCGGTTGTAAACATCTTACTTATGTTTAGCGTACCAAAATTTAAGAAATGACTACTTGGGTTTTACCCCAAACCATAACTCATATGGTGTTATTTCAACGGATCAAGATGGAGCTCTTTTCAATGTTAAAGCGGTAGTCTCTAAAGCTTTAATCTTTTTAAAACATAATGGCAATTTTATAAATAACACCTCTGATCCAACCATGTCAAACAAGGTTTCATTACAAATCAAAAACACTCCATACTCCTATGGTGTTTTGGGAGATGTAAATCTAGGTGTTTTGCTAAACTTGCAACTCAGATAAATCCCTTTTATGATAAAATCATAAATCATTTATTTTCTTGTTAAACTTGCAACTCACATAAACCCCTTATGATAAAATCATAAACCATTTATTTCTTGTTACAATGATTTTCACTTCATCTTGAAAGTTTTTGAACGTTTTCAAATATTTCATACTTCTTTCTCATTAAGTGAATATTCAATCAAATTTCTGGAGAAAGTATATGGAGTTGAAACCCATCGCTTACTACTACACATAATGGACTACATACATCGATATGTATAAATTCCAATATTTTAGTCGTTCGTTCTTTTTTGGCCTTTGAACGAAGTTTTAATTATCCCGGGGAAAGTTTTACAAGCGTCACTTGATCAAATCAAAGACTCCAAAAATCCATGAAAATGGAGTTTCTTCATGTTTTATTCCAATATAATTTAAACGGCGATTTCACTTTGTAAGTGATCTTTCAATCATTTGTCTTATGACATTTTAGCATTAGGTTTTATGGATCTGATTTCTCCAACTAGATTTGTAAATCATCCATCTTATATGGAATACGGTAATTATTTGAATAACCTTTGTTCTCATAATAACTGATTTAAATAACAATTATTAAAAATAATCTTGAAGTCAAGCTTTGATGTCAACGAGAAATACAAACAACGGTTTGTTTGTTTTCGATGAACATCATCACATATTCTCTTGCTAGTTACTTAGGCCATAGTGGTTTATGAATTGCGTCATTCCGTATGAAATTTCATACCAACCAATTCGGTATCCAATACCCAAGAACCACATTGTTTAACAAGCAAAGAATACAACCATAACATGTATATCATCTATATACCTAAATTGGATATTTCCAATCTTTTCTTTTCTGCCAAATATATTTTATAGATTCTCTTTTAGCATTTCCTTTTCCTTTTAAAAGAATCTATCAACATCAATAGTGGTGCCATATACATGACACATAGTCCAAAGCGTGTATATTCAAATAATAATACCTTCGGACTTGCACTTTGAAGTAGATCACCATCATCAAATGATCGGCATTCTTTCAAAAATTCATTCTTTTAGTAATCTTTTAGTGTAGTAAACACTTTACATACATCTTCTATTCATCCTTATCATGATCAAGCTAATGTAGCTTATAAAGGAGAATCGTGAGTATAACATTACTTTCCAAAACCTTTTCGATGATTAGGATGTCTAGCATCTCCAACCTTCACAAATTCTCATCCAATATGAGAACATATATTATACTATATCATATTGCAACCAAAGACATTGTTTCAGATATCATTATATCTGCCACACATGATGGTTTCTAAAACAATTCTTTCATCTCCTAGATAAACTTGATATTAAAACAATCAAGAATCATGGAGGCAAACATGATACTTAAGATACTAACACTGGAATTGTTACTCTCAATTTAATACCAATTATTAAATCTCACGAAGTAAATAAAGTTTGCTAAAAGTTTGCAATAGGACTTTAAACTTTATATTGACACTCAACACAATACGATACCAGTTCGTAAAGTAAATATCCAGAATTCTATAGTTCTATTATCTCAATTACAACTATGCATAAGGTGGTGGACGAATGCCAATGACTATAACAAATTATGCAAATTCACTTTGATTTAATTTATGATAAATTGAGTTCTACTAATCCAAATTAGAAATGAACTCCGACTCAAAAACGACATCCCTCGTGTCTTTTTGGTGATTACATGAACCAAATCCACTACACCAAGTCCGATCATCCGTGAATCGGTGTAGCTTCAAAGGCGAGCATCAAATGGGCATCATATCTAACATATGACTCATGCTTAACCTTTCGGTCCGTGTTTCGAGGCCATGTCTGTACATGCTAGGCTTGCCAAGTAAGAACCTAAGTATTCGTGTGTGTAACTGTCTTACACCCGAGATAGGCTCGTGGATTCAAATACACCCGATCATCACGTGATGTCTTGAAGCGATGAAATATTGTCGGTGCATACTTAAGGAAGAACACATTTTTATCTTGATATCTAAATGAGGGATCATCTTATTATGCTAATAAAATGCCAAACAAGCAATATAAGATGCAATCAAACATCACATGTTTGTAAGTGAAATGTTATGGTTCCCGCATATGATCTCCATCATGTGCACCGTGGTATGATCTATATCATGCCTCTATGTGTAAGAGTATCATCTTATACTTCTACTTAAAACATCACCATATCATAACACTAGCCCAGCAACAATCTAAACTAGATACCTCTAATTTATCCATTGTAAGTTTTACGTGGCTTAGGGCTTTTGAAGATATAACCGTTCTTACCTATGAACATGAACCACAACGAGGATAACCAAATTGTTGACAACTCGTTGCAAATTAGATATTGACTATGGTAGGAGAGACAGAAACCCGCTAGCCACTTATGCAAAACTAGTTGCATGTCAAGAGTGGAACAGGTCTCATGTGCGAGGACATGTAAAGTTTGTCCGGGCCGCTTCATCCCACTATGCCACCAATATCCAAAGTACAACTAAGAAGCAATAAAATGATCATCATCGCCCACATACTCATATGTGTACTACCCGTGCAAAGCAGCTATGCATAGATCTGACTCTAGAACCACTGTAGGGTTCGCAGCATAGAAAACAAAAAAAATCCTATGATGGGAACAACTGTGAACCAAGATCTATCTACTAGATACAATAAACGGACGGATATACATTCGTAGAGAACATACCCTTGAAGATCGACAAAGCTTAACGAGTCCAAACTCGTGGTTGATGTAGACAATCTCTTGCCGATCTCAAGATTGAGAGGAAGTCCTAGGGCCGCAAAACAGCAGCGCATCCGTGCTCGCACACACGTACAAGACACCGAGAAACCTCCGCCTCCTTGCTCCAGCGATGGAGCGAAAGCACAACCCTTTCTTGCCGAATAGCCACCGGGAACATGTATCTCGCTAGTCTGAGAACATGGGGGATAAATTCTAGAGGGGGAGAGAGATCCTTCACGAGGAGGTGTACATTTGAGAGGAGGAGAGGGGGGACTTTTATAGGGAGAGGAGGGGCACCCCAAGGGGCATGGCGCCAGCCATGGTGGCTGCCCCCACCTCTTCCACATTCATGTGGGTGGAGCTCCCACTCAAAATGAAAAGCCTCCACTCCCATAAAAGAGCCTCCACTCAAAAATCCACTCACATGCATTAAATTTCCACCAAATTTAATGCAAGCTCTCATTTAAATAAAACTCTTTTATTTATTTATTCATAATTTTGTTAATTACTTTAATTAACAAACATTCACATAAAACCCCTGCTAGTATTCAATTTCACATGCAGAACTAGTTTTAGCAATTTCAACCGAAACAGTTTTGGTGTCTAGTGAAATAAATTACTGCGCTTGTTATTCTTTCCGGCATGAAACTTTTGCTCCAATTGGATGTCAGTGTCCCTTAAGTGTGCCACCCTATAGTTCGCGAATATCCGGACATGATCGAAACCCTTCTCTGATCAATAATCAGAAGCGGGACCTGGAGATCCATACCGACTCCCACACATTCAACGATGACTTTCCTATGATCGTCGGAACCTTTTATGCTAGTATATTAATCCCTTTGTTTCACGATATATTACATGTCCGAGATTCGATCATTAGTATCTCCATACCTAGTTTGATCTCATTACCGACATGCACTCTTTTCTCGTTCCCGTGATATAACATTCTAGTGATCAAATCACTTGCTTGCAAGCTAATCAATGTGATATCACCGAGAGGGCCCAGAGCATATCTATCCATCATCGGGATGAACAAATTCCACTCTTGATCCATGAGTCTCAACATAACACTTTAGTAGTTTTGAATCCATCTTTATAATCACCTAGTTACGGTGTGACGTTTGATGTCAACAAGAAACTCTTCCGGTGTTAGTGATTCACATGATCTCATGGTCTAAGGATTAGTATCACTTTGTAAGTTGTTATAGCAATATAAAATCAATGACTTTGATCGTAATGCTATACTTCGGATGAATGTTCATCACATCATTACACTAATGTTGTGATCTCGTTATTAACAACATCCAATGTCCATGATCAGGAAACCTTTGATCATCTTGTTAATCAACGAGCTAGTTTATAAGAGAGGCATAACTAGGAACTTCCTTTTTTGTTTAGTAAACACACATGTATTAACGTTTCCATATTAATACAATTATAGCATGCAAAATAAACATTTATCATAAACAAGGAATACGATAATAACCACTTTATTATTGCCCCTCGAGCATATTCCCTTCACACCATGCCAGCCACCTTGAGCTCCTGCACAAAGATGACATCAAATATCAGTACAAGCAATCATAAGGCAAATCACTCGAACAAAAGCATAACGCTGGATCCTACTCATGTCAACTTTCTTTCCACCGGAGGCGGCGCTGGAGCCTGCTCCGGTGGAGGTCTTCTTCGACTTGCCCATGGAGGAGCATCGACGATGGTTGTGCGCGCGCAGAAAGGAGGAGGGAAAAGATCGGAGAACGTACAGTACCCATGAAGGAGGCAAAGCTCGTGAAAATGGAAGGCAATGGTGAAATCAAATGGCAAAGGGGTGAAAAAGAATCACTATTTTCCCCACGGTTATAAAGATGAGGACGACGAACATGAACCGTTTGTCCAGAAGCCCTAATGCGCAGGCAAAATCTAACCCTACACGTGTCAACACAGAAGCGAGCCGTCGCCCGCACGCCATCCACTTTGCACGGAAATTGAGGAGACGCCGTAATTCTCGCCATGACGCGCATGACTAGTCAACTCCAAGTCAGGAAGTGGGACCCACGCGCGTCCTATCACGTCACCTCTGGCGCCGCGGACGGTTGAGTCACTGATTGTTAGCACTGACGTCATCAAAAAGCGAGCTAGCAACGGCTGGAAATCTTCGGCCGGAAAATCAAGTACTTATTCGAATCTATGATTCAAACAACTACTCAGGGTCTACTCCTATTAGGAGCGCTGGACGCGCACCTGAGAAATTCTAAGAGAACATCGATTATCTTCGAGTCCTACGTCGAGTCTACGACTCCACTACGGACACGGGGGCTACTCCCATAGGGAGAGTTGATCAAGCATCCAAAAAAAGTGTGTCCTTTGGACCTAAAGCTCAAACAACTGAACTAAAGTCTCTGCTCGAGTCTATGACTCAAACAGACACTCGGGGGATACTCCCATAGGGAGCGCTAGCCGCTCACCCTATATAATTCTTTGACTGCGATCCTTCGGATCAATATACAACATTTTTTCTGGCAACTTTGCCTAAACTAATGCTAAGTGAGAAGTATCCTCCTTGGCCACCCGAAACACCTCCGCGGTGATAAAATTTCGAATGCTGTGTCTATGACGCAAAGATAAAGACCTACATATATCATCTGATGGCCTAGTAACGCACCTGACTGCGCTCTGCCAGTAAAATACCGTGTCAATAGACATGACGAAAATCTTGATGGACACGTTAGGTATATCACTCAAAAAATCATTGGGATTCGACTCCTATAATACCTCAGCGGCCTGGGTTGAATCACACCAGCATCTGTTCCAAATTCGATTCCAGGGACTCGGGTTTGATGAAGATCGTGTTGTTTTGTCCTATGACATTTAACTGGCCCTGATCCGTTAGGAGAATCAGGCACACGCATCAACTATCCCTGTGAACTATAGGTTTACTCTTACAAAGAGGTCCAACCGCACCCGAAAGATCAAAGAGTCCTCAGCCGAATCTATGATTCGACTGAACACTCGGGGGCTACTGACATGGTTATACCCAACAGGTACACAACATTGGCATATACGGTCCAGCCCAAGGAAGGCCCACGACAAGATACGCGGCCCATGGAGTTTTCGGGTGGCCCAAGCCCATGACGAGTTCGGATCCTTGGAGAACAAGACTAAAATAGATAGAATTTCGAAGGGTGCAAACCCTAATCTGTAACCAACTCGACCTATGCACGGGACCTTCCTATCTATATAAAGGCTAGGAGGGCACAGTGAGGAGAAGAACTCAACTCATATCATATGCACCCCACGCCAGATTGCATCTACGCCCCACTGTAACTTTCGGTTTCGACGTAATCAAGAGCAGACAAGCAGGAGTTGGGTTTTCCCTCTAGCGGCCTGAACCTGGGTAAATCTCGTGTCCCCGTATTGCTTGTCTGTTAACCGTTCCACGATATCCAGCATCCCCATCTTCTCCAAAACCCAAGTCCATAACAATAGGAATTGACGAGATCGAACCTCGTCAAACGCATCTCCATCAACCATCCATGTTTCCCTCATACATGAGTGAGTAATCCCCCGCTGTAGGCTTGGGGATGGTAGGGTTTGGATGAGTTCTATCATGTAATCGAATAAGATCTGTTAGGGCATAGTGCCTAGTATATCTATTAGTGCTATTTGACTTTGTTGCAACTTGTTGTGCTTAATGATTGTCACTAGGGCCTGAGTCCCATGATCTCAGATATGAACTTATTATTGAATCATTATGATAGTATTGTTTGTGATCTTATCTGCAAGTTGTGTACACATATCATTGTCCGGATCTAAAGGCCCCAAAGTGACAATAATTGGGACAACCGGAGGGGATGGATGTGGTGTGAGGATCACATGTGTTCACGGAGTGTTAATGCTTTGCTCCGGTGCTCTATCAATAGGAGCACCTTAATTGCCAGTAGTTCCCTAGAGGCCCCGCTGCCATGGGCTGGCTGGACAGAAGATGTTGTGCAAGTTCTCATTGCGAGCACGTATGACTATATTTGGAGCACATGCCTAGGATTGTTTAGTACTTGGATGCTTGTTATTATTTATCTACAATGCCCTAGATCTTGAAGTTACATGTTTAGACTCGTTCATGCAACACCAATCCATCCATCCCTATGCCAACCGCACTCAAATCCCACTATTTACCGTTACTGTTACTATTGCTCTTGTTCTACTATTGTTGTTGCTTTGCTGATGCTACTACCAAACTGTTTCTACTGATAAACTTTTGTGATCAAGAACTATTTCTAGGTGCAGCTGAATTGACAACTCAGTTGTTAAGGCTTGCAAGTATTCTTTGGCTCCCCTTGTGTCGAATCAATAAATTGGGTAATACTACCCGCGAAGACTCTTGCGATCCCCTACACTTGTGGGTCATCAATGGGCCTAGGGGAATGCATTGTGTAATTGGCTACTAATTGTGGGGTTGCCAGAGTGACATAAACCTGAACCCCTGTTAGTACACCATTGGACAATGGGGCGTAGGATCTCAGAGTTTAAGGCTGTGGTTAGGTTTATACCTTAATTACTTTCCTGTAGTTCCGGATGCTTGTAGGGGGTTTAATCACAAGTATGTTGCCGTGGTATTGCCGATGAGTACGCCATGGAGGGGTCCTCACAGTGCGTGTTTAGAGACGTGGGGTAAGGCGGACGGTTGACGGGTACGAGGTAACACAGCTTACCCACGTTCAGATCCCACAACGGTGGCGGAATCCTACTCCTGCTATAAATCACTATAATGGCAATACGCCGAGTTACAGAGATAGGCTCGATGTGCGAGGTGACTACAAAGTCTAAGTTATTGTCTCAGATTGTCTTGCCCTAAAGGCTCCCATAGGCCCGACTTATATAGTCGTCAGATCCTAGGGTTACAGGGAAAAGTCCTAGCCGGACAGGTTACAGAGTTCTACACCGCCTATTACTAGTCTTTTGTATCTTGCACTCCAAGGCTCCGGGTACGTTGGTGACTCCATCGTAGCCTTCCTTTATCCGGCATGGGCCTCCCTTCTGGATCCACCTAACTAGGCCGCCCAGCAGGCCATAGGCCATGCTACCGACTATGGGCCACCCGGGTTAGTCGGATAAGAGACATGCTATGAGGATACCCATATAGCATATCCCCAACAGTAGCCCCCGGAGAACTCCGAGATCTTGCACCGTCTTGCCTCTTTACGTGGAATGCTCCGTCTAGATGGATGTCGGCAAATTGTCAAGCAACATCTTGTAGTTCTCCCAAAGAACCCTGCAAAGGTTTTCTGTATCTTCAAATAGCAAGCCGGAGAAACGCTGAATCTTCCATCGTACTCTTCCGTAGTCGGATTAAATCCGTCCATGCCGGAATCTTCGATGAGACGGCTCATCTACCATGTCAGTTATGATGACGCAGGCTATAGGTTAGCGACGCCTCGTAACTCACACACGCAGAGAATGTAATCATATCCAATTTTCCCGCGCGAGCGATACGAACTGTTGGGGGTGGCGGTTGGAGACGTGGCGAAATTACCGCGCACATTCACGAACACGTTGTCTACGCGACAACCGTCCGATCAGCTGCACGAATCTTGACGCGGAGTGGGATAAATAGTAACCGTGGGAAACATGCCACTTTTTCACCCCATTCTCTCGCGTCATCGTCTTCTTCCTCCAGCCGCGCGCCTCCTCGAGCTCTCCGCGAAAACCTCGAAAACCCTAGCCTCCTTCTGCGCAGTTCGCATCCTCCCAGCACTCCATGGCCAGCAGCAGCTCCTCTGCATCGATGGCGGCGTCGAGCGAAGCCGCGGCGAAGCCGGCGAGCTCCATCATCGTGCCGCCAGAGGGGCTGGTCATCCCCGCATCGGAGGTGATTGAAACCACCGGCGGCGACCAAAAACTGGCGGCGCTGGAGCCTCTGGACGAGGAACCAGACTCGCATAAAGGCGACTGGCGCGGCTCGGACATCACCAGCCGCGACATCCAAGAGATGGTCGCCGAGGGCTACCTCCCTGCAACGGAGGGGCTCGCCTAGCGGGCGGCGCCGGCCGGCGAGGTGACTCCTTCTCCCCAAGCCGGAGAGAAGGTGTACCTCAAGGCACAACTGGTACGCGGAGTTTCTCTGCCCATCTCCCACTTCTTCTTGTCCGTCTTGAACCACTTCAAAGTCCAACCCCATAACCTATCCCCCAATAGCATCCTAGTGCTTAGCAACTTCGCGGCACTTTGTGAGGGTTACCTAGGGATTAAACCTAGGTTAGATCTGTTTGTATACTTTTTCACCGTCAAGCGTGAAGCCGGACATAGTAGGGAGGAGCTGAGAAACTGCGGCACCATAAGCTTCAAGATCCGTCCTGGCCGGCGGTTCCCCGACATCGTCGGCCACGAATCATGCAAGAACTGGCAGCGGACGTACTTCTATGGCCCCGACATTCCTTTGTCCGGCCGAGAAGCAACATACCCGGACTTCGTGGATGGAGCCGCCGCCAAAGTCTCCACATGGCGATCTCATGCCTCCCTTCCCTCCGACCTCAACGCTTCCCGCGCCATAAGGCGGATCGAGTGGTTCGTAGAGACGGGTCTGACCGGCCTGGACCTAGCCATGTGCTGGTTCATCAGGCGGATCCAACCTCTGCAGCACCGCACGAAGTTGATGCACGAGTACACCCGCGACCAAAGGGATTCCCTCTGAATCTCCGACGACAACTTCTCGAGCGACTCCGTTAAGTTCCGCCTTAAGGACATCGTCAAGGTGAAGGATAAGAAGCGCGGCTTCACCCTCACCTACGACATGTTCGTAGACGGAAAGTGCCCAAAAGTAGACATTTTATTATCCATGTATGGCATTGCTCCAGTTTTTTCGTCTTACTAATATCATCTTGTCTAACATGGTGATTTCTCACTTAACAGCTTAGAGATCTAGATGAGGGCAACCTGGCTGCCCAAATCTACGATCCAAAGATGAAGGAAGTCACGGTCGTGTCCGACGATGATATCTCATTGGCGCAAAAGCGGAAGAGCTCCACCTCTGACGCTGCCGACGGAGGTAAGAAGAAGAAGACGGAGGGTGGAGCCTCCAAAAAGAGTACTGCCGCCCTGGAGGCGGAGAAGAAGAAAGGTACCGGAATGTTTGCCAAAGCACCCCCCCTAGTGTAAGCTTCTTATTCTCCGACATTGTCTCATTTGTCTGTCTTATTCCTGTACTTATGCATTTTGCACGTTTCAGGAAGAAAGCCACAACCAGCCTCAAGAAGTCCTCCAAGACTCTTGGGGCTTCTAGAAATATTATGGATATGCTGCATCGCGACTCCTCTCCCGCCATCGCCCCTACCACTCCTACCGTCAAACCCTCCTCTACTCCAACAAGCTCCCAGGTTCAGGAGATACCAGGCCCTTCCGCCATGGAAGTGGATTCTGGCGCCTCTACCGAGCTCGCTATTGTCGGCGAGGAGGCGACGCAGGAGAGCACTGCTCTTCAAATGGCTGAAGCTCCGGCTAAGGATGCCATCGGTAGCGGCAAGGCGATGCTGGGAGTTGGTACTTCTGCCGAAGGCGGCGCCTCTACTCTCCAGAAACCCTTCGAATTCCCGAAGATAGTCTTCCCGACGCTCATGCCGGGTAAAACAATTATGGTTCCTGGAGGAGTGCCGTCATCTCCTACGTGCGGTATTGAGGAGCTGCTCCGACAAGCATACATCTTGCGAGGAAACAACGTTTCCTTTGGCAAGCTGCTGGCTGAGAGTGCTACAAACCTCAAGATCATCGCACTTGTAAGTTTTACTTTACCTTTTGTATTTTGTATGAGTATCCCACTGTATCCCCCGAGGATGTAGACGCAAAACCATGGGTTTTGCATCTATATGCTCTAAGAGAAACTAAGTTAGATAGAACTCGCACTGTAGCCCCCAAACATTTAGATGGAATGAATTATTCCGACTAGATGCTTTAAGAGTAGCATACACAGTGTTCATACATTTAAGTGTTGTAGCCCTCAAGCCTCTAGTTGTAACTGAATTAGTTCGGACTAGATACTTTAAGAAAAGCTAAATATTTTCCGAGTTAGAACTTTATACTGTAGCCCCCAAGCCTCTAGTTGAGAATTGAATTAGCTCCGACTAGATGCTTAAAGAAAAGCTAAGCATATTGCTAAGTTAAAAACTCTCGCTGTAGCCCCCGAGCCTTTAGGCAGAAAATCTCCGACTAGAAACTCCAAGCAGACTAAACAACGACTTAACCTTGTATTTATTTCCACAGAACGAGAACGCGTGGAGGGGCATGGACAACGAGAAGTACCAGAAGATGCGCGCGGACCTTGAAGCTGAAAAGGGTAAACCGCCATTGTCGTGGTATTGCCGACGAGTACGCCATGGAGGGGTCCTCACAGTGCGTGTTTAGAGACGTGGGGTAAGGCGGACGGTTGACGGGTACGAGGTAACACAGCTTACCCAGGTTCAGATCCCACAACGGTGGCGGAATCCTACTCCTGCTATAAATCACTATAATGGCAATACGCCGAGTTACAGAGATAGGTTCGCTGTGCGAGGCGACTAGAAAGTATAAGTTATCATGCTCTAAAGGCTCCCATAGGCCCGTCTTATATAGTCGCCAGGTCCTAGGGTTACAGGGAAAAGTCCTAGCCGGACAGGTTTACAGAGTTCTACACCGTCTATTACTAGTCTTGTGTATCTTGCACTTCAAGGATCCGGGTACGCTGGTGACTCCACCGTAGCCTTCCTTTATCCGGCACGGGCCTCCCTTCTGGATCCACCTAACTGGGCTGCCCAGCAGGCCATAGGCCATGCTACCGACTATGGGCCACCCGGGTTAGTCGGATAAGAGACATTCTATGAGGATACCCATATAGCATATCCCCAACAGTAGCCCCCGGAGAACTCCGAGATCTTGTGCTGTCTTGCCTCTTTACGTGGAATGCTCTGTCTAGATGGATGTAGGAAAATCGTCAAGCAACATCTTGTAGTCCTCCCAAAGAACCCTGCAAAGGTTTTCTCCATCTTCAAATAGTAAGCCGGAGAAACGCTGAATCTTCCATCGTACTCTTCCGTAGTCATATTAAATCCTTCCATGCCGGAATCTTTGATGAGACGACTCATCTACCTGTGTCAGCTAGGACGACGTAGGCTTAGGTCAGCGACGCCTCGTAACTCACACATGTAGAGAACGCAATCATATCCGATTTTCCTGCGCGAGCGATACGAACCGTTGGCGGCGACGGTTGGAGACGTGGCGAAATTACCGTCCACGTTTCACGAACACGTCGTCTACGCGGCAACCGTCCGATTAGCTGCATGAATCTTGACGCAGAGTAGGATAAATAGTAACCGTGGGACACATGGTACTTTTTCACCCCATTCTCTCGCGTCATCGTCTTCTTCCTCCACACGCGCGCCTCCTCGAGCTCTCCGCGAAAACCTCGAAAACCCTAGCCTCCTTCTGCGTAGCTCGCATCCTCCTAGCACCCCATGGCCAGCAGCAGCTCCTCCCCATCGATGGCGGCGTCAAGCGAAGCCGCGGCGAAGCCGGCGAGCTCCATCGTCATGCCGCCAGAGGGGCTGGTCATTCCCTCATCGGCGGTGATTGAAACCACCAGTGGTGACCAAAAATTAGCGGCGCTGGAGCCTCTGGATGAGGAACCAGACTCGCATAAAGGCGATTGGCGCGGCTCGGACATCACCAGCCGCGATATCCAAGAGATGGTCGTCGAGGGCTACCTCCCCGCAACGGAGGGGCTCGCCTGGCGGGCGGCACCGGCCGGCGAGGTGACTCCTTCTCCCCAAGCCAGAGAGAAGGTGTACCTCAAGGCACAACTGGTACGCGGAGTTTCTCTGCCAATCTCCCACTTCTTCTTGTTCGTCTTGAACCACTTCAAAGTCCAACCCCATAACCTCTCCCCCAATAGCATCCTAGTGCTTAGCAACTTCGCGGCACTTTGTGAGGGTTACCTAGGGATTAGGCCTAGGTTAGATCTGTTTGTATACTTTTTCACCGTCAAGCGTGAAGCCGGACACAGTAGGGAGGAGCTGAGAAACTGCGGCACCATAAGCTTCAAGATCCGTCCTGGCCGGCGGTTCCCCGACATCGTCGGCCACGAATCATGCAAGAACTAGCAGCGGACGTACTTCTACGGCCCCGACATTCCTTTGTCGGGCCGAGAAGCAACGTAACCGGACTTTGTGGATGGAGCCGCCGCCGAAGTCTCCACATGGCGATCCCATGCCTCCCTTCCCTCTCACCTCAACGCTTCCCGCGCCATAAGGTGGATCGAGTGGTTCGTAGAGACGGGTCTGACCGGCTTGGACCTAGCCATGTGCTGGTTCATCAGGCGGATCCAACCTCTGCAGCACCGCACGAAGTTTATGCACGAGTACACCGGCGATCGAAGGGATTCCCTGTGAATCTCCGAGGACAACTTCTTGAGCGACTCCGTTAAGTTCCGCCTTAAGTACATCGTCAAGGTGAAGGATAAGAAGCGCGGCTTCACCCTCACCTACGACATGTTCGTAGACAGAAAGTGCCCAAAGGTAGACATTTTATTTTCCGTGTATGACATCGCTCCAGTTTTTCCGTCTTACTAAAATCATCTTGTCTAACATGGTGATTTCTCACTTAACAGCTTAGTGATCTAGATGAGGGCAACCTAGCCGCCCAAATCTACGATCCAAAGATGAAGGAAGTCACGGTCGTGTCCGACGATGATATCCCATTGGTGCGAAAGCGGAAGAGCTCCACCTCTGACGCTGCAGATGGAGGTAAGAAGAAGAAGACGGAGGGTGGATCCTCCAAAAGAGTACTGCCGCCCTGGAGGCAGAGAAGAAGAAAGCCACTGGAATGTTTGCCAAAGCACCTCCCCCTAGTGTAAGCTTCTTATTCTCCGACATTGTCTCATTTGTCTGTCTTATTCCTGTACTTATGCATTTTGCACGTTTCATGAAGAAAGCCACAACCAGCCTCAAGAAGTCCTCCAAGACTCTTGGGGCTTCTAGAAATATTAAGGATATGTTGCATCGCGACTCCTCTCCCGCCATCGCCCCTACCACTCCTGCCGTCAAGCCCTCCACTAATCCGACAAGCTCCCAAGTTCAGGAGGTACCAGGCCCTTCCGCCATGGAAGTGGATTCTGGCGCCTCTACCGAGCATGCTGTTGTCGGCGAGCAGGCGACGCAGGAGAGCACTGCTCTTCAAATGGCTGAAGCTCCGGCTAACGATGCCATCGGTAGTGGCAAGGCGATGCTGGGAGTTGGTACTTCTGCCGAAGGCGGCGCCTCTACTCCCCAGAAACCCTTCGACTTTCCGAAGATAGTCTTCCCGGCGCTCATGTCGGGTAACACAATTATGGTTCCTGGAGGAGTGCCGTCATCTCCAACGTGCGGTATTGAGGAGCTGCTCCGACAAGCAGACATCTTGCGAGGAAACAGCGTTTCCTTTGGCAAGCTGCTGGCTGAGAGCGCTACAAACCTCAAGATCATCGCACTTGTATGTTTTTACTTTACCTTTTGCATTTTATATGAGTATCCCACTGTAGCCCCCGAGGATGTAGACGGAAACCCATGGGTTTTGCATCTATATGCTGTAAGAGAAACTAAGTTAGATAGAACTCGCACTGTAGCCCCCAAGCATTTAGATGGAATGAATTATTCCGACTAGATGCTTTAAGAGTAGCATACACAGTGTTTATACATTTAAGTGCTGTAGCCCCCAAGCCTCTAGTTGTAACTGAATTAGTTCCGACTAGACACTTTAAAAAAACTAAATATTTTCCAAGTTAAAACTTTATACTGTAGCCCCCAAGCCTCTAGTTGAGAACGGAATTAGCTCCGACTAGATGCTTAAAGAAAAGCTAAGCATATTGCTAAGTTAAAAACTCTCGCTGTAGCCCCCGAGCCTTTAGGCGGAAGTTCACCGACTAGAAACTCCAAGAAGACTAAACAACGTCTTAACCTTGTATTTATTTCCACAGAACAAGAACGCACGGAGGGGCATGGCCAACGAGAAGTACCAGAAGATGCGCGCGGACCTTGAAGCTGAAAAGGGTAAAACCGCCATCTTGAAGGAATAGATCATCAAAAACAAGAGTCTGTTTTCTTTTTGCGCATTTCCGTCTTACTTTTATGCCCATAATCTCCGAGTACTCAGTGTGTACTTTGTTTTCTCCGTCTTGCAGAACATGTTGCCAAGGCCAAGGATATTGTCGAGCAGTCCAAGCACATCCAGCAGCTGGACAACGAGAACAAAATCCTTAAGAAGGAGAGGGAAGAAATGCTGCAAATGCATGAGCATTCTATGAAAGCCCTGCAAGACTCCACCTCCGCTGAGATCAATCACTTGAAAGAGGAGCTGGCGATCCTAAAGGATCAGAAGCAAGCTGCTGATGAGCAGAACCTTCGCCACAGCGAGGCGTTCAAGCTCCTCAATCAAGAGAACGAATCCTTGTCGGACGTCGTCTGGCAAGATAAGGCCAGCATCTTCAGTAAGTGTCCTCCGCCTTGTAGTTGTGTAGTATGGATACTTAGGATTTTTTAACTCATGCAGCCATTGTCGGAATTTTCAGCGCCCATGGGGTTAACCCGCTCGCCTCCTTCGGACAAGGAATGCATGATTCTTGCCGGCAACTTCATCAACACCGCCAGCGCTCAAGCCAAGGAGATCGCCAAGCCCCTTCAGATTTATATCAAGGCCTCGGACTCCATGGTGAAGTACTCGGAGATTCTGCACCGAGCCCCCGAGCGTATTGCAAGCTGGAAAGCTTCTTGTGCATGGGCTGGTGCACGGATGGCGTTGTCTATGGTGAAGGCACACTATGAAGGTGCCGACATCGACACGGTGACATCTGGTATCCCTGACGTGGATAATGACGGCAAGGCGATCGGTCACGACGCCATCTTTTCATCACTCGCGGGGTATGATACCAGGGTTGCCGAGTTGGTGGATGTGGACGTCTTTGTGCCCAGGAACTTTCTCGACAACGCCGACCCAGAATCCTCTGAGTCTCATCATAGCACCGATGCTGAGGGTGATTCTCCGGCTGGTGATGATGCGGCCTCCAAGTCCCCTGCGCCCAAAGAATGAAAGAACACTTTGTAATTTCTGATTCATCTCTGGATTGTGCGCAGAAAAACTATGTTGATGTAATCTTTTAAGGCGGAAAACAATGGTGATCGTATCCTGCTACTCAAGTATTAAGTTCCAGTATGTATATATTTTTTAAGCAAGTGCTGGCTTATCCATTACTTTGGTTTGTATGCTTGACTTTTCATGAGTCGGAAGACTTGTTGTCGGAACCATACGCTTTAGGTGATGATGCCCAATGGCACCGTCAATAACCTAAGCACAAAATCGCAGACAATGAGTGCCAAAAGTCACTACTCCAGAATCCACATAAAAACAACAAAGAACGTGTAGACCAGAAAACTTAAGCTAACGCCCGTAGGCAGAATTTTCACAAGTGCAATCGCAAAGCTTGTGCATAAAGGTTTATATGATCCAAAAATGAACACTAAAAGAGGTAAAAGACTCAGAAAAATGAGTGAACCAAAGAGCTTTATTTCATTGAGCATATAAGAGGTACACTATTAGATAAAAAATGCTAAGTGTAGAAAGGACGTAGCTGTGCTATGTTCCATGGCCGATCAAGCTCCGGGTAGTCATCATCCGGGTCACGTCGCTTACGCTTATGATCCTCGTTGGGTCTATCCTTGAGTTCGCGATTGTCGACAAGGTAATAGGACCCATTGAGCAGTGCCTTGCTTATGATGAACGGTCCTTCCCATGGTGGGGATAATTTGTGTGACTTCTTCTTCTTAAGTCGGAGCACCAGATCCCCCTCTTTAAACGAGCGATGTCGAACGCGGCGACTATGGTAGCTGCGTAACTTCTGCTGGTAGATGCCGGATCTTTGGCATTCCAAAACACGCTCCTCCTCGAGAAGGTCTACATCCAGGCGTCTGGATTCTTCAGCGTCATCTTCGTAGTAGGCGGCAACTCTTGGTGCATCGTGGAGGATGTCGGAAGGTAGGATGGCTTCTGCTCCATATACCATTAAATAGGGGGTGTAGCCGGTAGATCCGTTGGGTGTAGTTCATAAACTCCACAACACAGATGGCAATTCTTCCGCCCAGGCTCCAGCTGCTCTATGCAACGGTGCCTCAAGACGTGGCTTGATGCCCTGCAGAATTAATCCATTGGCTCGTTCAACTTGACCATTGGATTGTGGGTGTGCCACAGATGCAAGGTCAAGTCGGATGCCTTTGTCCCAGCAATAGGCCTCCACTTCTCCGAGTGACAAGTTTCTTCCGTTGTCGGTGATGATGCTATGTGGGAGATCAAATCTCACCACTATATCGCGGAAAAACCTGAGGGCAGTTGCCCCATCAAGCTTTCTAATGGGTTTAGCTTCTATCCATTTGGTGAATTTGTCAACTGCTACAAGCAGATGCGTAAATCCACACGGTGCGATGCATTGGCCCCACCATGTCTAGCCCCCAGACTGCAAACGGCCAAGTTATTGGTATTGTTCGCAATTCTTCAGCAGGGACATGTGGTTGTTGGGCATAATACTGGCATCCTGTGCACATCTCAACCAGCTTGTCGGCGTCCGCCTTCACGGTCAGCCAGTAGAATCCTTGCCGGAAGGCTTTCGCGACCAACGATCGAGGAGCGGCGTGATGCCTGCAATCTCCGGATATTAAGTCATTTGATTTTTTAGACATCACCGCGATATCGTCCACATAAGCGTGAACGTTCCGACCAATTTGGTCATGAAGGCAACGTTGCATTGTCCGCTGGTAAGTAGCACCTGCGTTTTTCAGCCCAAAGGGCATTGCGACGTAGTAAAACGTGCCGTATGAGGTAGTGAACGAAGTGGCCAATTGATCCGACTTCCTCATTTTGATTTGGTGGTATCCTGAGTATGCATCGAGAAAACACAAAAGTTCCGAGCCAGCCGTCGAGTCAATGACTTGGTCAATGCGAGGCAAAGCAAACGGATCTTTGGGACATGCTTTGTTCAAGCCGGTGTAATCAACGCACATTCTTAATTCATTGGTTCCCTTTTTGGGGACAAGTACAGGATTGGCCACCCATCGGGTGTGAAGGACTTCTCGGATAAACTCAGCCTTAAGTAACCTAGCTATCTCTTTGCGAATGGCGCGCCTCTTCTCATCTCCGAAGCGTCGTAGAGGTTGTTTCACTGGTTTACATTTATGATCAATGTTTAAGCTGTGCTTGGCAAGTTCCCTAGGTACACCTTTCATGTCGGCAGGTTGCCAGGCAAAGATGTCCCTATTCTCACGGAGGAACTCAACGAGCGCGCTTTCCTATTTGGGGTCCAGGTTCGTCCCAATGGCGACGGTCTTGGAGGCATCGCCTACCACAAGTTCTACCGGCTTGGTTTCGATGGCAGCCTTGAACGCAGGAGTGGAGTCGGAGATCTGCTTCTTCGACGCGGGCATCTCTGAGTCATTGACCTTGCTCTAGATCTCCTTGAATTCTTCAATATAGAGGACAGCTTCTGCAACGGCTGCTTCATTGATCTCGTAGTCCCTTGCCTTGGTGAAGCTTCCGGATACGGTGATGACTCCGTTTGGTCCGGGTATCTTGAGTTTGTTGTATACGAAGCATGGCTTGGCCATGAACGTGTGGAATATGTCGCGGCCGAATATGACGTGGTACACGCTCTTGAAGGGGACCACCTCAAAGGTCATGCGC
Source organism: Avena insularis (assembly GCA_023614405.1). Taxonomy (NCBI): domain Eukaryota; kingdom Viridiplantae; phylum Streptophyta; class Magnoliopsida; order Poales; family Poaceae; genus Avena; species Avena insularis. The sequence continues at coordinate 155,804 of JAJUPC010000490.1, read as the reverse complement.
TCTTGGCGGTAATTATTAACGTCGCCAAAGGCTACCTGAAGCGTGATGCACCCAAGGGACCGAGCTTCCCGACCAGGAACTACGCCATGGAACACGGTTTTGGTCCGCCTTAGGTTTGCCTCCATCAAGTTCATCTTCTGCAGTGTATCCAGGTACATAATGTTGATGCTGCTTCCACTATCCACCATGCACTTGGTGAACTCCGTGCCGTCAATCAATGGGTTGATGACCATGGCGTACTGGTTCTCCGTGGGCACAAGGTCTGGGTGGTCCGACCTGTCCCAAGTGATTGGAACCTCCGACCAGCGCAGGTATTGGGGGACTGGGGGGAGAGTAGCCATCAGGATCCTTAGAGAGATCTTCTGTTGTCTGACGGTGGGGGTGCCAAGGAAAGTGTGGTAAACTGGGGCCTTCTTTGCGAAGGGGTTTGTGCCCTTGTCATCACCCTTGGCGGCGTGCTTAGGGTCAACGTCCTCGTCCATGTCACTTGAATCCTTGGACTCCTCCTCCTTCTTCTTCCCCTTGCCCTTGCCTCGCGGTCTGTTCTTCCGACTTCGCTCATAGCCGGACTCCGGGTCTTCCTTGAGGTCGTTGACGAATTTGCAGTGTCGATTGGTATGGGTGGCCTTGCCGTTGGCGTCGAGGTGCGAGGCACGGCATATCGCGGTACTCTTCGTAGGTTTGGGGAACGCGGAGCGGCGCCGCGTTGGTTTCACTTCCTCGCTGCTGCTCGCGGCTTGCTCCCCTTCCTCGGCCATGTTGTCCGCTTCGCCTCGTCCTGCAAAAGTCACGGTGACCATGTCGGTAGATTGCTTTTCTTCTGGAGCGGTTTTCCGCTTTGCACTGCTATTCCTCCGAGCTTGGGTTGGAGCGTTGTTGCGGAAAGAGCCCGCGAGCATCGTCGGCAGCTGCGAACTCACTAGCTAACTGAATCATCAGATTCAAGTCAAGCTGATGATTGTCCTGCAAGCGCTTTAGCTTATGTCGGAGCAACGTACCCCTTTCCATCCCATCGATGAAGGCGGCCATGGCGGTCTGAGCGTGCACTCCTGCGCAGGAATTTTTCATATCCAGCCAGTGGGAGAGGTAAGCGCGAGATGTCTCGTCTTTCTCTTGCACGCACCGCTGTAGATCGCCCACAGTGCAGGGACGCTTGTATGTACCCTCAAAGTTCTTGGTGAATGCTTCTTGCATGTCCAGCCAGTTGTAGATAGATTCTTTCGGCAAGTCATCGATCCATTAACGGGCCGTACCCGCCAACATCAACGGGAGGTACTTGACGGTGACGTTGGGGTTGCCTTCGGCAATCTCCACCGTGTTGTCGTAGTCCTGCAATCATGTGGCAGGCTTGGCGGTGCCGTCATAGGGCTTGATGGTCTTGTCGATCCGGAAACCTTTGGGGTAACTTGCGGACCGTATTGTAGGTCCAAAGCAACATGGTCCCAGGTATGGTCCTTCCCGGGCCTCGTGGATCTTATCGATCCGCGAACGTGCGTCGTATGGCTCCGGGTTCTTTTTCTTGTTGTCAACAGGGGATGGGCTGCGTGAACGACGCGGGACCCTTCCGCCATGGTGACCGCTTGGCGGCGATGGAGGTGGAGGTGGCGGTGGGTTAGCCTTCTTGCTGTTACCCTCCTGCGACGCCCCATGCTTGCCGCGGTTGCTTGTCGGACGCGGAGGGTTCTGGTGTGACCTACTCTTATGTCCTTGGTGGTGCTCTTCACCATGACGGGTATGCGCCGCGTTGTCGCGGATGACGATGCCGCACTGCTTTGGCGGAGGCATATCCGTGCGATTGTGAGTCTTGTAGTCTTCTTGACGTCGGGGGGATCAGAGCGGTGGCGATGGATGGCGAGGTTGGGCTCTTTCTCCGTGGTCGGAAGATATGGGAATAGCATCCTTCCTGTTGCGTGCATCCCTCCGTCTTTGTTCTGATGAACCCATCCGTGATCGGACATCCTGGGGAGATCCGTCCCTTGGCGGTTTGTACTGGCTAGATCGGCAGAGCGCTGGGTCAGACTCGAACCTCTGTGAGGTGGCATTTTCCTGTTGCTTTACCGCCTTGGCCACTAGGTCATAAACCTGTTGTACTGCCTGAGGTGATCTATCCTGCTCCAGAAGGGTCTTGGTGACGGTGAGTTTAAGGAGTGGGGTGGGCATCACCTGTTTGCCTTCACTGTCAATGTATGGCTTGGCCTGTGCCGGCTTTGAGGGAGCCCATCCTAGGTTGTGCCGTACACCAGGGTCGTTGATGACGCGAGACGGAGCTTTCTTAGCCTTCTGCTGCTGTAGCAGAGTCTTGTACTCGGCCTCTATTGCTCTAGCGTTTTCTATGGATTTCTGCGCGTTGACCAGATCTCGATCTAGTTTAGCGCCTTGTTCCACGATGGCTTGTGCTTCCTCCAGCAACTGCTGGAGCTTCTCGTCAAGCTGAGTCACATTCCGGATATGATCAATAGTTAGTGGCTCAACGAGGAGATTGCCGTATATCACTCTATCTGCGGGGGTAACATGGGCTGCTGCCGACGTGGATGCTGGAGGTGGAAGTTTGTGGTGTTATTGTTGCTCGGACCGGTGCCAAGTTCCTGCGGCTGTTGCACTGGATTAGGCGGAGGAGGCATGACTTTTGCACGAACATCGTCGGCGGCAATAAGTGGTCCTTTCCCCTTATACAGCGTCGTAGGCGGAGCTTGCCCGGGTAGGTCTTCATCCATCGCTGTCCCAATGGTGATGAACACTCCTCGGGATATGACGGTGTTATGAGCTTGTTCATCGTGCGAGTACTCCTCCTCCATCTCCTGCATAGCGGAGTCTAGCTCGTCTGGACTGAAGTCTATTTCCTCTGAATCTATACTGAAATCGGCGTAAAGCGCGTCAATGACAGAGTCGGAGGGTGCCAGGGCTTCCTCGATGACAGGCGGTGGAGGTGCAACAGCCTCGACGATAACTGGAGGTGGTCGCGCTGCTGCGACGATGGCGGCTGGAGGCGGTGGTGGTTGAGTCGGAGGTGCTCCGTCAATGAGCGCAGGCGCTGTCGGAGCTGCCGCTTCAGCCTCCGCGTAGTTGTTGACGGTGTTCACCATGCCTTCGAAGGTAAGGGATCCTGATGCCTGTTGCCGCCTTAGAGAGTGTCGGAGAAGCATGCCATGGTCCAGTCCTTCCACAAAGTGATAGATGGCATCATCATTGGGGTAGTTGGCTAGGTCGGCTTGTATACGGAGCCACCTGGCCAGGTAATCGCGGGGGTTTTCTCCTTCTCTCTGAACGCAGTGCGCTAGATTGAAGATGGTAACCACGCCGAAGAACTTGGATCTCTGCTGTCCAGACGCACGATCGAAGCCGGCGGATTTGCAGTGATCTTCCACCTTTATATCCTGCACAGGGGCGGTTTGGGTGGGTCTTGAATTTTTTCGATCTTTGTCGGCGAACTCCAAGGAGAGATCCGACATTGATCCTTCCGTGAGCGTATCCTGCCCGTAGGCGGTCCGTGCGGGTCTTGATGCTTCCTGATCTTTGCCGGCAAACTCCGAAGAGAGATCCGACATCGATCCTTCTGCGAACGTATCCTGCCCGTAGGCGGTCCGTGCGGGTCTTGATGCTTCCTGATCTTTGCCGGCAAACTCCGAAGAGAGATCCGACATCGATCCTTCCGCGAACGTATCCCGCCCGTAGGCGGTCCGTGCGGGTCTTGGAGCTCCTCCGACTCCCAGGGAACTAGTGCCCGAGTCGGTTTCGCCGATGAAGAGGTGTATATCTCCGATAGGAAAGATCGAGCACCGCGTAGGGTTCGTCTTCGCCGGGATCCAGAACTCGTCGGGGGGGACGATCGGAACGTTGCCGGGGAAGAGAACGCGACCGATGGCTACGGTTTCGCCGATTCCCGTGAAGATCTTGGTCCTCGCCCGCTGAAGAGCCTGAAGCGCCTCTGGCCCCACGGTGGGCGCCAACTGTCGTGGTATTGCCGACGAGTACGCCATGGAGGGGTCCTCACAGTGCGTGTTTAGAGACGTGGGGGAAGGCGGACAGTTGACGGGTACGAGGTAACACAACTTACCCAGGTTCAGATCTCACAACGGTGGCGGAATCCTACTCCTGCTATAAATCACTATAATGGCAATACACCGAGTTACAAAGATAGGTTCGCTGTGCGAGGCGACTAGAAAGTCTAAGTTATCGTTCCCTAAAGGCCCCCATAGGCCCGACTTATATAGTCGTCAGGTCCTAGGGTTACAGGGAAAAGTCCTAGCCGGACAGGTTTACAGAGTTCTACACCGTCTATTACTAGTCTTGTGTATCTTGCACTCCAAGGCTCCGGGTACGCTGGTGACTCCACCGTAGCCTTCCTTTATCCGGCATGGGCCTCCCTTCTGGATCCACCTAACTGGGCCGCCCAGCAAGCCATAGGCCATGCTACCGACTATGGGCCACCCGGGTTAGTCGGATAAGAGACATGCTATGAGGATACCCATATAGCATATCCCCAACAGCCATCTTGAAGGAACAGATCATCAAAAACAAGAGTCTGTTTTCTTTTTGCGCATTTGCATCTTACTTTTATGCCCATAATCTCTGAGTACTCAGTGTGTACTTTGTTTTATCCGTCTTGCAGAACATGTTGCCAAGGCCAAGGATATTGTCGAGAAGTCCAAGCACATCCAGCAGCTGGACAGTGAGAACAAAATCCTTAAGGAGGGAGAAGAAATGCTGCAGATGCATGAGCATTCTATGAAAGCCCTGCAAGACTCGGCCTCCGCTGAGATCAATCGCTTGAAAGAGGAGCTTGCGATCCTAAAGGATCAGAAGCAAGCTGCCGATGAGCAGAACCTTTGCCACAGCGAGGCGTTCAAGCTCCTCAATCAAGAGAAGGAATCCTTGGCGGACGTTGTCTGGCAGGCTAAGGCCAGCATCTTCAGTAAGTGTCCTCCTTCTTGTAGTTCTGTAGTATGGATACTTAGGATTTTTTAACTCATGCAGTCGTTGTTGGAATTTTCAGCTCCCATGGGCTTAACCCGCTCGCCTCCTTCGGACAAGGAATGCATGATTCTTGCCGGCAACTTCATCAATACCGCCATCGCCCAAGCCAAGGAGATCGCCAAGCCCCTTCAGATTTATATCAAGGCCTCGGACTCCGTGGTGAAGTACTCGGAGATTCTGCGCCGAGCCCCCGAGCGTATTGCAAGCTGGAAAGCTTCATGTGCACGGGCTGGTGCAAGGATGGCGTTGTCTATGGTGAAGGCACACTATGAAGGTGCCGACATCGACACGGTGACATCTGGTATCCCCGACATAGATGATGACGGCAAGGAGATCGATCACGATGCCATCTTGTCATCACTCGCGGGGTATGATACTAGGGTTGCCGAGTTGGTGGATGTGGACGTTTTCGTGCCCAGGAACTTTCTCGACAACGCCGACCCAGAATCCTCCGAGTCTCATCATAGCACCGATGCTGAGGGTGATTCTCCGGCTGGTGATGATGCGGCCTCCAAGTCCCCTACGCCCAAAGAATCAAAGAACACTTTGTAATCTCTGATTCATCTCTGGATTGTGCGCGGAAAAACTATGTTGATGTAATCTTTTAAGGCGAAAAACAATGGTGATCGTATCCTGCTACTCAAGGATTAAGTTCCAGTATGTATATACTTTTTAAGCAAGTGTTGGCTTATCCATTACTTTGGTTTGTATGCTTGACTTTTCGTGAGTCGAAAGACTCGTTGTCGGAACCATGCGCTTTAGGTGATGATGCCCAATGGCACCGTCAATAACCTAAGACAAAATCGCCGACAATGAGTGCCGAAAGTCACTACTCTAGAATCCACATAAAAACAACAAAGAACGTGTAGACCAGAAAACTTAAGCTAACGCCCGTAGGTGGAATTTTCACAAGTGCAATCGCGAAGCTTGTGCATAAAGGTTTATATGATCCAAAAATGAACACTAAAGGAGGTAAAAGACTCAGCAAAATGAGTGAACCAAAGAGCTTTATGTCATTGACCATATAAGAGGTACACTATTAGATAAAAAATGCTAAGTGTAGAAAGGACGTAGCTGTGCTATGTTCCATGGCCGATCAAGCTCCGGGTAGTCATCATCCGGGTCACGTCGCTTACGCTTATGATCCTCGTTGGGTCTATCCTTGAGTTCGCGATTGTCGACAAGGTAATAGGACCCATTGAGCAGCGCCTTGCTTATGATGAACGGTCCTTCCCATGGTGGGGATAATTTGTGTGACTTCTTCTGCTTAAGTCAGAGCACCAGATCCCCCTCTTTAAACGAGCGATGTTGAACGCGGCGACTATGGTAGCTGCGTAACTTCTGCTGGTAGATGTTGGATCTTTGGCATGCCAAAACACGCTCCTCCTCGAGAAGGTCTACATCCAGGCGTCTGGATTCTTCAGCGTCATCTTCGTAGTAGGCGGCAACTCTTGGTGCATCGTGGAGGATGTCGGAAGGTAGGATGGCTTCTGCTCCATATACCATTAAATAGGGGGTGTAGCCGGTAGATCCGTTGGGTGTAGTTCGTAAACTCCACAACACAGATGGCAATTCTTCCGCCCAGGCTCCAGCTGCTCTATGCAACGGTGCCTCAAGACGTGGCTTGATGCCCTGCAGAATTAATCCATTGGCTCGTTCAACTTGACCATTGGATTGTGGGTGTGCCACAGATGCAAGGTCAAGTCGGATGCCTTTGTCCCAGCAATAGGCCTCCACTTCTCCGAGTGACAAGTTTCTTCCGTTGTCGGTGATGATGCTATGTGGGAGACCAAATCTCACCACTAGATCGCGGACAAACCTGAGGGCAGTTGCCCCATCAAGCTTTCTAATGGGTTTAGCTTCTATCCATTTGTTGAATTTGTCAACTGCTACAAGCAGATGCGTAAATCCACACGGTGCGCTCTGTAACGGCCCCACCATGTCTAGCCCCCAGACTGCAAACGGCCAAGTTATTGGTATTGTTCGCAATTCTTCAGCAGGGACATGTGGTTGTCGGGCATAATACTGGCATCCTGTGCACATCTCAACCAGCTTGTCGGCGTCCGCCTTCACGGTCAGCCAGTAGAATCCTTCCCGGAAGGCTTTCGCGACCAATGATCGAGGAGCGGCGTGATGCCCGCAATCTCCGAGATGGATTTCGCGGAGGATTTCCATTCCTTCTAGCTGGGAAACGCACTTTAGGTATACCCCAGTGGTGCTCCTTTTATAGAGTTGTCCATTGATTATGGTATAAACCTTTGCTCTCCGTACTATTTGCCGTCTTTCGACCTCCTCGTTGGCAAAGTTCCGTGTTCGAGATACTCCATGAACGGTTTTGTCCAAGCCGGAGGGATCTTTGTCACCATGTTGACGAAAGAGTCAGCTCTATCCGGGTTGTTGACGCCGGCTCCCTTCACGGATGGTGTGCGCAGATGCTCTAGGAAAACTCCTAGCGGAATTTGCTTGCGCCCTGATCCAAGCTTAGACAGTAGATCAGCCGCCTCGTTTTGCTCCCTAGGCACATACTTGACTTCGTAGCCTAAGAAGCTCTTGGCTATCTCATCCACTTCGTCGCGATATGCCGCCATCATAGGGTTCCGCGCATTCCAGGTGCCAGCCACCTGCTGGGCAACCAAGTCGTAATCTCCGCAGCAAACTATGCGCTTGATGCCAATATCCTTGGCTACACGTAGTCCGTGAATGAGTGCTTCATACTCCGCCATGTTGTTTGTAGCCTCGAAGTGGATCTGCAGAACGTAGTGCAGCTTGTCTCCTTTTGGTGACTGTAACAATACACCAGCCCCCGAGCCGTTGAGCAGCTTTGATCCGTCAAAGTGCATCACCCAATACTCTGGCTCCGGCAACGGAGTAGCATCTGGCATCTCCGTCCAATCTGCAATGAAATCCGCCAAGGCTTGTGACTTGATAGCGTCGCGTCTCTTGTAGGTGATCTCGAAGGCGGCAAGTTCAATGCCCCACTTCGCGACCCTTCCTGTAGCGTCGCTGTTGTTGATGATGTCGGACAGTGGAGTCTTGCTCACTACTGTGATTGGGTGCTCCCAAAAGTAATGCCTCAGTTTCCGTGAAGCGAGGAATACTCCATAAGCTATCTTTTGGTAGTGTGGGTAACACTGCTTGGACTCCGTCAAGACTTTGCTTACATAGTAAATTGGTCGTTGAACGCCGTGCTCATAGCCTGGTTCTTTCCGCTCTACGATGACGACGATGCTGATAACCTGATTGGTTGCCGCCATGTAGATTAACAGGGGCTCACCAGGCTCAGGTGCTGCAAGGATGGGCGCTGAGGAAAGGGTCTCCTTGAGCTGCTTCAATGCTGCATCTGCTTCGTCCGTCCACGTGAATTTGTCCGCCTTCTTCAGCAACTTGTACAGCGGCGAAGCCTTCTCTCCAAGTCGGCTGATGAACCGACTAAATGTTGCAACACAACCTGTTAGTCGTTGGATATCCTTTAGGCATGTCGGACAGTTTATGTTTAAGATGTCTTTGATTTTCTCCGGGTTGACCTCGATTTCGCGCTGGGAAACAATGAAGCCCAACAGTTTGCCGGCTGGAACCCCGAAGATGCACTTCTTAGGGTTGAGCATCATGTTGTATTTCCGGAGATTATCAAAGGTTTCTTTTAAGTCGGAGATTAAGTCATTTGATTTTTTAGACATCACCGTGATATCGTCCACATAAGCGTGAACGTTCCGACCAATTTGGTCATGAAGGCAACGTTGCATTGTCCGCTGGTAAGTAGCACCTGCGTTTTTCAGCCCAAAGGGCATTGTGACATAGCAAAACGTGCCGTATGGGGTAGTGAACGAAATGGCCAATTGGTCCGACTTCCTCATCTTGATCTGGTGGTATCCTGAGTATGCATCGAGAAAACACAAAAGTTCCGAGCCAGCCGTCGAGTCAATGACTTGGTCAATGCAAGGAAAAGCAAAAGGATCTTTGGGACATGCTTTGTTCAAGCCGGTGTAATCAACGCACATTCTTAATTCATTGGTTCCCTTTTTGGGGACAAGTACAGGATTGGCCACCCATCGGGTGTGAAGGACTTCTTGGATAAACTCAGCCTTAAGTAACCTAGCTATCTCTTTGCCAATGGCGCGTCTCTTCTCATCTCCGAAGCGCCGTAGAGGTTGTTTCACTTGTTTACATTTTGGATCAATGTTTAAGCTATGCTCGGCAAGTTCCCTAGGTACACCTTTCATGTCGGCAGGTTGCCAGGCAAAGATGTCCCTATTCTCACGGAGGAACTCGACGAGCGCGCTTTCCTATTTAGGATCCAGGTTCATCCCAATGGCGACGGTCTTGGAGGCATCGCCTACCACAAGTTCTACCGGCTTGGTTTCGATGGCGGCCTTGAACGCAGGAGCGGAGTCGGAGATCTGCTTCTTCGACGCGGGCATCTCTGAGTCATTGACCTTGCTCTGGATTTCCTTTAATTCTTCACTGTAGAGGAAAGCTTCTGCAACGGCTGCTTCATTGATCTCGCAGTCCCTTGCCTTGGTGAAGCTTCCGGATACGGTGATGAATCCGTTTGGTCCGGGTATCTTGAGTTTGTTGTATACGAAGCATGGCTTGGCCATGAACGTGTGGAATATGTCGCGGCCGAATATGACGTCGTACACGCTCTTGAAGGGGACCACCTCAAAGGTCATGCACTCTTGGCGGTAATTATTAACGTCGCCAAAGGCTACCTGAAGCGTGATGCACCCAAGGGACCGAGCTTCCCGACCAAGAACTACGCCATGGAACACGGTGTTGGTCCGCCTTAGGTTTGCCTCCATCAAGTTCATCTTCTGCAGTGTATCCAGGTACATAATGTTGATGCTGCTTCCACTATCCACCATGCACTTGGTGAACTCCGCGCCGTCAATCAATGGGTTGATGACCATGGCGTACTGGTTCTCCGTGGGCACAAGGTCTGGGTGGTCCGTCCTGTCCCAAGTGATTGGAACCTCCAACCAGCGCAGGTATTGGGGGACTGGGGGGAGAGTAGCCATCAGGATCCTTAGAGAGGTCTTCTGTTGTCGGACGGTGGGGGTGCCAAGGAAAGTGTGGTAAACTGGGGCCTTCTTTGCGAAGGGGTTCTTGCCCTTGTCCTCGACCTAGGCGGCGTGCTTGGGGTCAACGTCCTCGTCCATGTCACTTGAATCCTTGGACTCCTCCTCCTTCTTCTTCCCCTTGCCCTTGCCTCGCGGTCTGTTCTTCCGACTTCGCTTATAGCCGGACTCCGGGTCTTCCTTGAGGTCGTTGACGAATTTGCAGTGTCGATTGGCATGGGTGGCCTTGCCGTTGGCGTCGAGGTGTACGAGGCACGGCATATCGTGGTACTCTTCGTAGGTTTGGGGAACGCGGAGTGGCGCCGAGTTGGTTTCACTTCCTCGCTGTTGCCCGCGGCCTGCTCCCCTTCCTCGGCCACGTTGTCCACCTTCGCCTCGTCCTGCAAAAGTCATGGCGACCATGTCGGTAGATTGCTTTTCTTCTAGAGCGGTTTTCCGCTTTGTACTGCTGTTGCTCCGAGCATGGCTTGGGACGGCTATTGTCGGCAAAGAGCCACGAGCATCATCGTCGGCAGCTGCGAACTCAATAGCTAACTGAATCATCTGATTCAAGTCAAGCTGGTGATTGTCCTGCAAGCGCTTTAGCTTATGTCGGAGCAACGTACCCCTTTCCAACCCATCGATGAAGGCGGCCATGGCGGTCTGGGCGTGCACTCCTGCGTAGGAATTTTTCATATCCATCCAGCGGGAGAGGTAGGCGCGAGATGTCTCGTCTTTCTCTTGCACGCACCGCTGTAGATCGCCCACAGTGCAGGGACGCTTGTATGTACCCTCAAAGTTCTTGGTGAACGCTTCTTGCATGTCCAGCCAGTTGTAGATAGATTCTTTTGGCAAGTCATCGATCCATTGATGGGTCGTGCCCGCCAACATCAACGGGAGGTACTTGACGGCGATGTTGGGGTTGCCTCCAGCAATCTCCACCGCGTTGCCGTAGTCCTGCAACCATGTGGCAGGCTTGGCGGTGCCGTCATAGGGCTTGATGGTCTTCTCAATCCGGAAACCTTTGGGTAAGTTGCGGACCGTATTGTAGGTCCAAAGCAACATGGTCCCATGTATGGTCCTTCCCGGGACTCGTGGATCTTATCGATCCGCGAACGTGCATCGTATGTCTCCGGGTTCTTTTTCGTGTTCTCAACAGGGGATGGGCTGCGTGAACGACGCGGGCCCCTACCGCCATGGTGACCGCTTGGTGGCGATGGAGGTGGAGGTGGCGGTGGGTTAGCCTTCTTACTGTTACCCTCCTGCGATGCCCCATGCTTGTCGCGGTTGCTTGTCGGACGCGGAGGGTTGTGGTGTGATCTACTCTTATGTCCTCGGTGGTGCTCTTCATCATGACGGGTATGCGCCGCGTTGTCGCGGATGACGATGCCGCACTGCTTTGGCGGAGGCATATCCGTGCGATGGTGAGTCTTGTAGTCTTCCTGACGTCGGGGGGATCGGAGCGGTGGCGATGGACGGCGAGGTTGGGCTCTTTCTCCGTGGTCAGAAGATATGGGAATAGCATCCTTCCTATTGCGTGCATCCCTCCATCTTCGTTCTGATGAACCTGTCCGTGATCCGACATCCTGGGGAGATCCGTCCCTTGGCGGTTTGTACTGGCTAGATCGGCAGAGCGCTGGGTCAGACTCGAACCTCTAGGAGGTGGACTTTTCCTGTTGCTTTACCGCCTTGGCCACTAGGTCATAAACCTGTTGTACTGCCTCAGGTGATCTATCCTGCTCCAGAAGGGTCTTGGCGACGGCGAGGTTAAGGAGTGGGGTGGGCATCACCTGTTTGCCTTCACTGCCAATGTATGGCTTGCCCTGTGCCAGCTTTGAGGGAGCCCATCCTAGGTTGCGCCGTACACCAGGGTCGTTGATGACACGATACGGAGCTTTCTTAGCCTTCTGCTGCTGTAGCAGAGTCTTGTACTCGGCCTCCATTTCTCTAGCGTTTTCTGTGGATTTCTGCGCGTTGATCAGATCTCGATCTAGTTTAGCGCCTTGTTCCGCGATGGCTTGTGCTTCCTCCAGCAACTGCTGGCGCTTCTCGTCAAGCTGAGTCACATTCCGGATATGATCAACAGTTAGTGGCTCAATAAGGAGATTGTTGTATATCACTCTATCAGCAGGGGTAACATGGGCTGCTGCCGACGTGGATGTTGGAGGTGGCAAGTTTGCGGTGTTGTTGTTGCTCGGACCGGTGCCGAGTTCCTGCGGCTGTTGCACTGGATTAGGCGGAGGAGGCATGACTTTTGCGCGGACATCGTCGGCGGTAATAAGTGGTCCTTTCCCCTTATCCAGCGTCGTAGGCGGAGCTTGCCCGGGCTGGTCTTCATCCATCGCTGTCCCAATGGTGACGAACACTCCTCGGGACATGACGGTGTTATGAGCTTGTTCATCGTGCGAGTACTCCTCCTCCATCTCCTGCATAGCGGAGTCTAGCTCGTCTGGACTGAAGTCTATTTCCTCTGAATCTATACTGAAATCGGCGTAAAGCGCGTCAATGACAGAGTCGGAGGGTGCCAGGGCTTCCTTGATGACGGGCGGTGGAGCTGCAACGGCCTCGATGATAACTGGAGGTGGTGGCGCTGCTGCGATGATGGCGGCTGGAGGCGGTGGTGGTTGAGTCAGAGGTGCTCCGTCAATGAGCGCAGGCGCTGTCGGAGCTGCCGCTTCAGCCTCCGCGTAGTTGTTGACGGTGTTCACCATGCCTTCGAAGGTAAGGCGTCCTGATGCCTGTTTCCGCCTTAGAGAGTGTCGGAGAAGCGTGCCATGGTCCAGTCCTTCCACAAAGTGATAGATGGCATCATCATTGGGGTAATTGGCTAGATCGGCTCGTATACGGAGCCACCTGGCCAGGTAATCGCGGGGGTTTTCTCCTTCTCTCTGAACGCAGCGCGCTAGATCGAAGATGGTAACCACGCCGACGAACTTGGATCTCTGTTGTCCGGACGCACGGTTGAAGCCGGCGGATTTGCAGTGATCTTCCACCTTTATATCCTGCACAGGGGCGGTTTGGGTGGGTCTTGAATTTTTTCGATCTTTGTCGGCAATCTCCGAGGAGAGATCCGACATTGATCCTTCCGTGAACGTATCCTGCCCATAGGCAGTCCGTGCGGGTCTTGGAGCTCCTCCGACTCTAAGGGAACTAGTGCCCGAGTCGGTTTCGCTGATGAAGAGGTGGATATCTTCGATAGGAACGATCGAGCACCGCGTAGGGTTCGTCTTCGCCGGGATCCAGAACTCGTCGGGAGGGACGATCGGAACGTTTCCAGAGAAGAGAACGCGACCGATGGCTACGGTTTCGCCGATTCCTGCGAAGATCTTGGTCCTCGCCCGCTGAAGAGCCTGAAGTGCCTCTGGCCCCACGGTGGGCGCCAACTGTCGTGGTATTGCCGACGAGTACGCCACGGAGGGGTCCGAAGAGTGCGTGTTTAGAGACATGGGGTAAGGCGGACGGTTGACGGGTACGAGGTAACACAGCTTACCCAGGTTCAGATCCCACAACGGTGGCGGAATCCTACTCCTGCTATAAATCACTATAATGGCAATACGCTGAGTTACAGAGATAGGCTCGCTGTGCGAGGTGACTAGAAAGTCTAAGTTATCGTCTCAGATTGTCTTGCCCTAAAGGCTCCCATAGGCCCGACTTATATAGTCGTCAGATCCTAGGGTTACAGGGAAAAGTCCTAGCCGGACAGGTTATAGAGTTCTACACCGCCTATTACTAGTCTTGTGTATCTTGCACTCCAAGGCTCCGGGTACGCTGGTGACTCCACCGTAGCCTTCCTTTATCCGGCATGGGCCTCCCTTCTGGATCCACCTAACTAGGCCGCCCAGCAGGCCATAGGCCACCGACTATGGGCCACCCGGGTTAGTCGGATAAGAGACATGCTATAAGGATACCGTATAGCATATCCCCAACATATGTATTAGTCCAAGTTAGGTCGGTATGTTAGCACAGGTTCACCCACACAACACTTACAACACCTAGAAGAGTACTCGGCTATTTGAAGCGAAAGCACTTGACAGAATTCCCATGTGTCCTCGAGAATGTTTGGTCCTTATAAGTATTTCCGCCGGCTTGTCCTTTGCTAAGAAAGGATTAGGGCACTTGCTACGTTTGTTTGTTTCCTTTATTACTTACTATTTGTTTTGTTGCTTTATCAGAAAACCACTAAAAATCCCTTTGCTAAGTATTCACAGGGATTTCCTGCTCCATACCACTATTCAGCACCTTCTGCTCCTTGTTGGGATCGACACTCCTATTTATCGAAAGTACTGCGATACACCCCCTATACTTGTGGGTTATCAAGACTATTTTCTGGCCCCGTTGCTGGGGAGTGAAGCGCTATTGAAGAGTGGAACTGGTAAAGGAAGCTTCTACTGTGAGTATTGCTTTTGTTTCGGTTTGTTGCTTTGTTTCCAATATGGATAACCCACTTGGTTTTCTGTTTGGGAGAACTACTACCACTGAAAGGGTAGTAGAGGAACCATCACCTGTCGAGATAGATCCTTTTAAGATACCTACAATTATTGTTGATCGTGTTATGGATAATTATTATTTAGGGGATGGAACTGTCCATCCTGGTGATCATTTTCTTATTATCCATGAATTATGCGGGTAGTTTAAGTGTGTAGGTATCAGAACTGAACATGTGAAGAAGAAGTTACTCTCCATATCCTTTAAAGGGAGAGATGAAGAATGGTATAAGTTGCTGAAGAATGGGCAATCCATGGAATGGGAGGAAATTGCATCTCTCTTTTATTCTAAATTTTATCCACCCAGTGAAATTCATAAGGATAGAAATCTGATATATAACTTTTGGCCTCGTGATGGAGAGAGTACAACTCAAGCTTGGGGGAGATTGAAGTTACTAATGCTTAAATGTCCTATTCATGAACTCCCTAACAATATTATTATCAATAACTTTTATGCTAGGCTTTATCTTCATGATAAAGATTTAATAGATGCTTCTTGTGCTGGATCATTCACACATATGAAGGAAGAAGCTAAATGGGATCTCCTAGACCGTATTCAAGAGAACACTGAAGCTTGGGAGAATGACAAAGGAAGAAAGTCAGGTATAAACTATGATTATGAATGCATTAAATCCTTATGGAATTGATGACTTCCGTGATATTAGTAATGAGTTTGGTCTTGATTCCCAAAGTATTGCCAACTGTTTTAAGGCCTTTGCCTCTTACATAGAAATTCCCAAAAAGAAGTGGGATAAATACCATGCACCTTATAAAGATGTTGTTAGTCATGTTCTTGTTAGAAGTACTAAAGTTTGTACTATTGTTCATATTTTGCCTAAACCTTATGTTGAGAAAATACCTTTCCCAGCTAAGGTAAAGGAGTATTCTATGATGATTAGTGCGAATAACAAAGGTGCAAAGAAAATTCTGGAACCTGATGAGCAAATGCATGATGAACCTGTGGTAGCTATTGTGAAAGACACTGTCACTAGAATATAGAGGATGAGCATATTGTCTTATGTGAAGACGCTTCTAATATTATCTCTCATCCTAGTAAAGCTAGAAAAGCTAGTGTTTCTATGCTTTCTGTTAAAATTGGTGATCATTGCTATTATGGTTTGTGTGATATTGGTGCTAGTTCTAATGTCATTCCTTATGAGCTTTACAGGGAAATTATACATGAAATTGTTCCTTGTGAGCTTCAGGACATTGCTGTGGTTATTCACCTTGCTAATAAGGAAACCATTTGCTCCATTGGCATTGTAAGAGATGTGGAGGTTTGATACGTCGGAAACGTATCTATAATTTTTTATGCTCCATGCTTGTTTACTATCTACTTTCCTTTACTTTTCTACACTTTGAGGTGCTTTTTACATGTTTTCTGGTACTAACCTACTAACAAGTTGCAACAGTGCTAGATGCCTGTTTTTTCTGTTTTTGGTTTCAGAAAAGTTAGTAAAGAAATATTCTCGGAATTGGACGGGACAAACATCAAAGTCAATTACTTTCTATGGGGAACAAGAAGTCTAGAGGAGAGACGAGGAGGCGTGCCAGGGAGTATAAACCCCCCTAGGCACGGGTAGGCCCTACCCCGCGCCTGGGTAGGTTTTGCCCCCTCTGGCCGCCGCCTCGGTCTCCCCCTTCGCCTATAAGAAGCCCCCAATGCAGAAACTCTGGGTACCCGATCAGAAATACGCGAAACCATCTGTAGCCGCCGCCACCATCGTTCCTTAGTCGGGGGGATCTGAAGATCTTCCCGGCACCCTGCCGGAGGGGAGATCATCCTAGAGGCCTTCTCTCCGGTATGATTCGTGAGTAGTTCCACCTTGGACTATGGGTCCATGTAGTACCTAGATGGTTGTATCTCCTCCTTTGTGCTTTCATGTATAGATCTTTTGAGCTCCGTTCATGATCAAGATCTAATCTACTCCCTTCGTCCCAAAATAGATGTCTCAAATTTGTCAAAATTTAGATGAATCTAGACACTATTTAGTATATAGATTCATCCAAATTTTGAAAAACTTAAGACATCTATTCTTGGACGGAGGGAGTATTTGTAATCATGCATGTTGTTTTTGCGGGGATCCGATGGATATTGAGATTATTATGTTGGTTTGATTAATGGTTCTATCTTTATGATTCTATCATGTTTGTGTTGATTGTGATCTTGCATGCTCTCCGTTGCTAGTGGTTATCTTGGCCAAGTAGTTGCTAGTGACTCCAAGAGGGAGTATTTATGCTCGATAGTGGGTTCATGCCTCTAGTTTCCAAGGGAAGTGACAGAAATCTCTTTGGTTGTACATGTGTTGTTTCTACTAGGGAGAAAACAACGGTCTCTTGTTCATGGAACATGTGGACTGTTTACCTTACACACTTTGCTTAAAGCAGTTGTCCGTTGCTTGCAACTTAATACTGTAGGGGGTTCGGATGATAACCTGAAGGTGGACTTCTAGTCATAGATGCAGTTGGATGGAGGTCTATGTATCTTGTTGTATTGCCCAATCGAATCTCATAGGATCTTTCTGACTAGTAATTGCATTGTTATGCCTTGCTCAGTTCCTCTCAATTGCCCTGCTGTAATTTGTTTACCCTTCATGCCATATTTTTTTATCTAAGGAGAGCACCTCTAGTGAACTATGGACCCTGGTCCAATCTTTACCATCAATACATCTTACATTGTTACTCGTGTAACACCCAAAGCCAACCAGCTCTTGGAGTGTTACCTCATTCACTACACAAAGAAAACAAATAAGGTGTTTTAGGAAAAAATCGGCAAAGTCTCCTCTGTTTTTAGAACATCCATGACATGCAATACAATATGACAGGAGCACAAGGATAGATCACATGAAAGGATTAACGGAAGATTCAACAATAAACACAATCTCTGATTCCACAACTATAAAGAAATTACCAACCATGCGTTATAATAGTAAGGTCCGCAAAATAGATAATTGACCAACATAGTCTAATAAGCAAACTTCCAGACTCCAAGCATCGTTTATGTATGAGTTTAACCTCTAACTCTCAAAAGAATAGTTATAGAAAATTATTTCAAAAGTGTAGTCGTGTTGTGAAGTAGGTGCAAGTGCTACTCCCATATCCCCCATGCATGACATTGTCAAGGTTTACCTAAAAACATTAAAGTAACAAGGGTGAGTATAAAATACTCAACAAGTACATAGCAAAATAATATGCAAGGCATAAAACACAACACTGACGATTATTCTGTAACACAAGTCAAAGCGCAATGATGACCCTGCATGCTTATATGCTCTTTGTCTTTTCTTTTCTTTTGCGTATACCGGTATCGTCCGAGTGGACACACGTCGGCATCCACCCGCTCCAACTTGTGGAGGTTGCCGACAATGTGAGACTCGTCCCAACACCGACGGTCTCAAAGTGTCTACCTCGGTAGAACACAAAACTATACTTTTTTTAAGATGCTATGCAAGAATGAAAGTGCAATCGTATCATTCGATATACTCTATCCTTTGCTGTACCTTTTTCTCCTTCATATATATATCCAACATCTAACAGCTGGAACAACTGCTAGAAAATAAAAGTTTAGTGAAGGAAATATGCAAAGTATTATTTCATCATGTACTTGCCTCAATCAAGGGGCACGAGTAGTGAATTGTTCAGAGCCGGAAGTATCAATACCCTGTTATTGAAGCATAAATCACACTCAATACACAACAATATTGCCTAAGCATACAAGCAAACATAGAATCACTCTACGATCAAGAATCTTTCAATATACTTCATGATTATATTCGCTGAACGCTCCACATAACTATAATACACAAATGGTAAATATGAACTTCAAACATAAAGTATACGTCAGAGCTAGCTGTTGGTTATCATCGAACCAGTATAAGCCCAATTTCTTTTAACTAAAATTACTAGAACCAACATCAGCATCTAGTACGTGCAAATCTGGCCTTCCTCTCATAAGTAGCTAAACCAGAATCAAAAGTCAACTGTTGCTAAATGGCTATGAGATAGATTATATCATCGTGTGCAAAACAACTTCACGCAGCAGTACATTGATCATCTGTTCCTACCACGGCGCTACTAGCCAGAGCAATCAATCACTAAACCAACATTAAGGTAATAATATACTAATGTCGATTGCCTAAGATAAAATTTGCTTGATCTAGAACAGCAAACTACTCCTCTGCAACTACAACCAGCGAGAGAGTGTTTTCTACAAACGCAGTCCAACTGAAAATTGACCAAGACACATGGAACCAAAAGAGTCAAAAGATGGCTTCAATTACCTCTTCAAGAGGATGGATGATCGATGGTGTTTAATGCCGAGGAGACACGTCAGATGTAGACGGAAAGCTCCAGATTCAATAGGCAAGGAGGTCCCACCGGCTACAGAGTACCTTCCCGGAGACAGATGCATCCAGCGACATGGAGGCAACGCAGGATGCAAATCGGCAGCGGCGGCGAACTGGGATACTTCGCTTGGAAAATATTAGGACATGCGAGATGGCGGCCTCATCCTCCCTAGACTATACTAAACGGCCAGGACAGCTAAGCAATACGAGTCTAGGTCCGGTCAAAAAGCCCAACCCAGCCCGCATACTTCTTTCCTCATGCTTCTCGTATATTTACAAAAGGTTTTAGTCTGGTTTTATTATAACAACACTAGCAAGAGCAACTCATAGGTGCTATGTGTCTCTAATAGCAGATCAAGTGTACCAGCACTAGCACTATCATATTCATTTTCTCTCTTTATTTTATACTCCCATATTGGATCAACTCTAGTTTCTATTTTTTTTATAAAAATAACAGTAGAGTTATCATTAAAATTTGGGTAATTACATTCTCACCATCTTAAACAGAATTCGACCCCGAATTCTTGCTCGCTTTACCACTCATAGAAATACTAGCATCTAAAAAATAATGATGTGTCACAAACCAGTCACTAACAATTCTACATATCTCTCACGCATGTGAGCCTTAAGCTACCAAGTCTTCTCACTCGGTTTGTTTCTTACAACCAAAGAAAAAGTTCACATATTTTAGCATTCTATGCCTCACCACTCACTTAGATTCTTCCAATATACTCACAAACGAGACTCAAAGTTAAATCTTGTTCAATTGCAATCGTCTCCATCTTTGTTTGTCCACTCTTGATGTCCAAATTTCTTCTGAGATATAGACATGAAACACACTATTCACACCATTCATCGCCCCGAGCAACTTGTGACAGTAGGCTAGCTTCCCAAATCATGCCACTACCATGGAAATTCCAAATTACAGTGGACTAAAGCTTCCTTTGATATTATACCGTATATCAACTTCAGGGGATACCCTTAACAATACTTTTTTACCTACTAGAAATTCCATATTCAACCTCTTGGAGTCAATATAGCTCTTTTATCTACTCTGTGCAACAATTATGTTTCTCGCAACTACATTCTTCGTGGTTTGCTAAACCCTGTTTGGTCCAAGCACTGCCTTCTTACGCATTGAATTCCAACATGCTGGATATTTACACTTCTTTTCCATAAAAATCCTCGTAAGGTGTTATTCGTATACTATCCCAGTAGCTTATGTTGAGCAATCTCTACAAGTGGCAAGTGACCCTCCTTGCTCCATCGCCCAGATAGGACACAGCATCTCAACACATCTTCAGGAGTTTTGATTGTACGCTCTGACTGGCCATCTACCTAGAGATGAAACAATGCACTATGTCTTTATTGCATACCAATGGCACTCTAGAAGCTCTCCAATGCTTTTGATACAAACTTCGCATCCCTATCTGAAGTAATGGTTTTATAAATCCCCTTCTAACCTTACTATCTCATGCCCAAATATAGGTGACAAGTGACTTGTAGAGTATATGGTGCAAATAAGAACAAAAAGAACAACTTTACTAAGACGGTCCATGAAAACCCAGATTGTATCATCCCCTCTCTGTGTAATAGGTAGGCCGACAACATTTTGTTTGGCAATGTCATCACATGGCCATTATGGAACCTCCAGTGACTAGAGAAATCTCGTCGGCCTCTTATGCTGAGTCTTTACTCGCTGACATACACTGAAAGAAGCATAAACTTTCCTTATTTTCCACCAACATGCCTTATTCAGGTCATGGAACATCTTTGACTAACCGGGATGAACGATGTATGGGGTACGATGTGCCTCCCTCAAAATGTCCTTCACCTCAGACTTGTGTGGCACACAAAGATGGGTACAAATCTAAACAAACCTTATTAGGTCCATAGTGAACTCTAGTCCTACTCACGAGGCTGTGCGCTCGCAAGTGCTGTAACAATCAATCATCTTGTTGCGCTTATTTAGAATGGCTGACGGAAGGATGAATTGTATATCTTCACGTGTTGTGTCTAAAAACAAATTTTCCTTGCCAAGGGTGAACAAGATAGATAGGTCATAGCATTTACAAATTCTAGCCACCGTATTTGCCTCAAGTTCAACTCCTTTCTAGTGAAGATGAATTTGAGACTATTATGGTGGGTAGAAAGAAAATATCACGCGATTCTCCATATAGATAATGCCTCTAAATCTTGAGTTCAAAGACCACAAGTGCAAGTTCTAGATCATGTGTAGGATAGTCTTGCTCATGCTTTTATAATTTCCTAGAAGCATACCAAATAACCTAACAATCTTGCTTGAGCACATGACCTATAATAGCGACTTTGGAAAGCCATAACCAAAATTTCTTTAGCTTTGCAAAAAACTTATTATTCCTCAAAGTCTCAAGCACAAGCCTCAAAATGGCGATCAAACACTTCTCTTTCTTGGAATTTACGAGAATATCATCAATGAACACTACCACAAAGTAATCAAGGAACCTACATAGAATGTTGTTCATTGCTTTGCCCAAGAGACATATCTTTATAATCAGAGTGCCCATACTTAGTGGAGAAGGCGGACATGGATCCAATTATTGATAAGTTAGAGATTAATCCTCGGGGATACATTTGGTTCATTCTGCTGATCAAACAAGTCCTTGATGTGGTGCAAATGGTATTTGTTTTGGATGGTTACCATTCTATGAGTATGAGATCCACAAATCAAAATTGACTACCAAGCGCTCCCCTAGGTGAGACACTATCAGTAAAAGCTTTGCTTAACTTATCGTCCAATAGCTTCTTCAACTCTTCTTGAAATAGTCAAAACAAATGGTAAGGAGACACAAATGTGGTATCGAACCATGAATAGGATCAAAGAGAAACTACACGCCCTTTCTCAAAGATATTGGAAACAAGGATGGCAGTCATAAAAACAGTGTCTCTCGATAAAATATGAAATCCTTATGAAAAATGTAGATTTTTCACGGCATTTAAATATTCTTCACTCTCGCTGTTGAACTTTGGAACACAACAAGAGAACACTACAAAATCTACCAAAACCTCTCATGGTGTTCTATCTCTTATATGATACCATAAAAATGACGAAGGTTTAGCCTCACCGCATCTCCTTCGCTTGGCAGAGGTTGCCTCTCTATATGTGGAATAGTATACATTCCATGGTCCAAGTTGTAAAACGTCATATCTCAACTAATTAAAGGAAAGGCACACGGTGATTCACCACTTCAACATACAAGAGCGCATAATCAGGGTAATTGGTGTGGGGGCCAATCCATACCGCACCCAAACTACTAACTCTGTAATTGAAATAGTGAGTCACAACACTAACACTCGGGCATCCTCGCTTGCATTGCAAACAGATTTTATGGGCACAAAACAAAGGTTTGAGGTCGACTCCCATCGATCTTTCTTACAAAGCCACTACAAAAGTCTAACCTATTGATCTTTCAAATACACTTGGGGTGCTCGTTCTAGAAACTTCTAAAAAGAGTCACTTCATGGATTACCTACTTGTTCTAGAAAACTAACAATCAAAAAGGATATAGGAAGTATAAGAGCTTCAAACTAGAATAGCAACAAATGAAAAGGCTTTAGGAACCAAGTATGCTCACCATTATTTATACTCTAAGGTGAAAGAATGGGCACCAATGAATGTCATAGAAGAATATGACATATAAAGAATATGGCAAATAGAAGTTAAATCTAGAAGACAAATGTTTAGCGAGGACATCTAAAGTGACTGACAATACTTCACCATCCTTATACCAGAACTCAATTATGATATCTGAATGCTAGATGGAAATCCTCGGAACAAGACAAGGGCATGCGATGCACTAGAAATGATAGGTGAATGGGAATAGGTAAGACAAAGGAAACCTGTGATTTTTCTGTGGTTCAAGAGGCATTGATAGAGGGAAACACTCCTCCTGTTGATTTGGATCCTGATAAGTATTTACAACATTATATTATCTACTAAACTACTACACATGCTAGGTTATCCAATATACCTTAATCCTTTTGAAAACCAATCACCTTATCAATCACATATTCAAGATTAGCAAACTATTCTCTCAAATCTCTTTGATATCGAATCTTCAAACAATCCAGGCAACAAAACTTTAATCTTCCATGCTAACATTATATTAAAATCAAACTTTGTTGCCAAAACAAAACTCTTCAACTATCTCAGTATTAGTCCAATGATGTAACATAAATATCTAGATCTATCAATTTGTTACCTTTGTCACATAATTCATGTGTTTAATGAACTAGCATATAATATCAAATAATTCACTGTCGATGCTGAATTCACCAACCATGAAGATTCTCTCCATTTCTCAATAGTCAAATACCAAAAATAAAGGGATGGTGGTACTCAAAGCAAAGTCTGTGATCCTCTAACAGCAATAGTGTGCCAACATAATAGATCAACATGAAAATAAAAAGAAAGCATAAATGCAATGAATGACCCAAACCGTTCCTATTGTGCATCGGTGTGTCAGTTTTAAGTCATTAAAATTTTGAATAAAGTTTTTTTTTGGTTTGTTTAAATTAAATAAAGACAAGTTTTATTTATTAAAAATGTTGGTAAAATATCCTATTTACTATTATTCTACGTCAGAGACCTAAAGCCTAGGATCTGATACCAACTGTAACATTCCAAAGCCAACCAGCTCTTGGAGTGTTACCTCATTCACTACACAAAGAAAACAAATAAGGTGTTTTAGGAAAAAATCGGCAGAGTCTCCTCTGTTTTTAGAACATCCATGACATGCAATACAATATGACAGGAGCACAAGGATAGATCACATGAAAGGATTAACGGAAGATTCAACAATAAACACAATCTCTGATTCCACAACTATAAAGAAATTACCAACCATGCGCTATAATAGTAAGGTCCGCAAAATAGATAATTGACCAACATAGTCTAATAAGCAAACTTTCAGACTCCAAGCATCGTTTATGTATGAGTTTAACCTCTAACTCTCAAAAGAATAGTTATAGAAAATTATTTAAAAACTGTAGTCGTGTTGTGAAGTAGGTGCAAGTGCTACTCCCATATCCCCCATGCATGACATCGTCAAGGTTTACCTAAAAACATTAAAGTAACAAGGGTGAGTATAAAATACTCAACAAGTACATAGCAAAATAATATGCAAGGCATAAAACACAACACTGACGATTATTCTGTAACACAAGTCAAAGCGCAATGATGACCCTGCATGTCTATATGCTCTTTGTCTTTTCTTTTCTTTTGCATATACCGGTATCGCTCGAGTGGACACCCGTCGGCATCCACCCGCTCCAACTTGTGGAGGTTGCCGACAATGTGGGACTCGTCCCAACACCGACGGTCTCAAAGTGTCTACCTCAGTAGAACACAAAACTGTACTTTTTCTTTAAGATGCTATGCAAGAATGGAAGTGCAATCGTATCATTCGATATACTCTATCCTTTGCTATACCCTTTTCTCCTTCATATATCTATCCAACATCTAACAGCTGGAAATAAGAACAACTGCTAGAAAATAAAAGTTTAGTGAAGGAAATATGCAAAGTATTATTCCATCATGTACTTGCCTCAACCAAGGTGCACGAGTAGTGAATTGTTCTGAGCTGGAAGTATCAATACCCTGTTATTGAAACATAAATCACACTCAATACA
The DNA here is from genome assembly GCA_023614405.1 of Avena insularis. Classification (NCBI taxonomy): domain Eukaryota; kingdom Viridiplantae; phylum Streptophyta; class Magnoliopsida; order Poales; family Poaceae; genus Avena; species Avena insularis. The sequence goes on along the minus strand of JAJUPC010000490.1, from coordinate 131,276 downwards.
CAACAATATTGCCTAAGCATACAAGCAAACATAGAATCACTCTACGATCAAGAATCTTTCAATATACTTCATGATTATATTCGCTAAACGCTCCATAGAACTATAATACACAAATGGTAAATCTGAACTTCAAACATAAAGTATACGTCAGAGCTAGCTGCTGGTTATCATCGAACCAGTATAAGCCCAATTTCTTTTAACTAAAATTACTAGAACCAACATCAGCATCTAGTACGTGCAAATCTGGCCTTCCTCTCATAAGTAGCTAAACCAGAATCAAAAGTCAACTGTTGCTAAATGGCTATGAGATAGATTATACATCGTGTGAAAAACAACTTCACGCAGCAGTACATTGATCATCGGTTCCTACCACGGCACTACTAGCCAGAGCAACCAATCACTAAACCAACATTAAGGTAATAATATACTAATGTCGATTGCCTAAGATAAAATTTGCTTGATCTAGAACAGCAAACTACTCCTCTGTAACTACAACCAGCGAGAGAGTGCTTGCTACAAACGCAGTCCAACTGAAAATTGACCAAGACACATGGAACCAAAAGAGTCAAAAGATGGCTTCGATTACCTCTTCAAGAGGATGGATGATCGATGGTGTTGAATCCCGAGGAGACACGTCAGATGTAGACGGAAAGCTCCAGATTCAATAGGCAAGGAGGTCCCACCGGCTACAGAGTACCTTCCCGGAGACAGATGCATCCAGCGACATTGAGGCAACGCAGGATGCAAATCGGCAGCGGAGGCGAACTGGGATACTTCGCTTGGAAAATATTAGGGCATGCGAGATGGCGGCCTCATCCTCCCTAGACTATACTAAACGGCCAGGACATCTAAGCAATACGAGTCTAGGTCGGGTCAAAAAGCCCAACCCAGCCCGCATACTTCTTTCCTCATGCTTCTCATATATTTACAAAAGGTTCTAGTCTCGTTTTATTATAACAACACTAGCAAGAGCAGTTCGTAGGTGCTATGTGTCTCTAATAGCAGATCAAGTGTAGTAGCACTAGCACTATCATATTCATTTTCTCTCTTTATTTTATACTCCCATATTGGATCAACTCTAGTTTCTATTTTTTGTATAAAAATAATAGCAGAGTTATCATTAAAATTCGGGGTATTACAACTCGTTTACTTGATGCAAACCATTACCTTCCACACGATACGTTTAATCCTTTGTTACAGCAAACCGGTGAGCTTATAACCTTACTGATTCATTGGGACAAAGTCTTAAGTTTGTGTTGTGCAGGTCTCCACATTGCTTCCAACACCTGTGTGACGTTTCTTTCCTCCTTCTGGTTCGATAACCTAGATTTCTACTGAGGGAAGACTTGCTGCTGTGCTTCTTCACACCTTGCTCTTGGGGATTCCAACGAAGCACTCCTACATCAACCTCTTCCTCCCTGTTGAGTCCTACATCAAGCTTTCTAGCGCTGTTGCCGGGGAGGCTAAGGACGTCTTCCTAAGGGGAGTCCTTCAATTCCTTTCTCTTTACTTTGTTTTTAGTTTGATTTGTTTATTTTGCTTGGTTTTGTTTGCCTCTTTCCAAAAAAAACCCAAAAAATTAGTCTAGCTTGGTTTGCTTTCTTTATCCAAAAAACACAAAAAAATTAGTTCCTACTCTAGTTGCTGGTCTGTTGTTGCCTTGCTTGGTCATGCTCTCTATCAATGGATGGTTTCTTTGAAACTAGTTCTTATTGGCAAGGTGGGTTCACGGAAGAAAAAAAATATTATTATAAGGAACACCATTTGTCACAAAAAAGGAAACACTTATGGGAACAAATTGATAAGTTGAATACTATTTCTAGAGAGGTGTGCTCCACTTATAATGTTACTTATTGCTTTGATAAATCTTTTTGTTGTAGGAGGTCTAAGCACCTCCCTTTTCAATGTGAGTATAATGATAATGTTACCATATCTTCTTATGTGAAAGTAAATTATGACTTTGATGATGTGGAACAAATTGAAGAATTTATTGCCTTCAAGGGTGCATTTGAACTTGCCAGTTTTCTTGAAAGTACTGATAATGCACCTTATGAACATGAGGTTTATGAGATACTTAAATTTTTCTTTGATAATTACAAGGAATAAAATGGCTATATTTTTGAATATTTTAATAGGTGTTTTCCAAAAATGGAAGAGACTAATGCCTTCTAGGAGCCTATGGAAGAAGAAATTGCTGAAACAGGAAGCTCATTAGATGAAAAAGAGGAGGATGAATGTTATGCTCCTGTGAATTCTTTTGAAATATCTATTATAGGTAAAACTTGTGATGATGTTCCTATGCCTGTTACCCATAGTAGTGATCATGATTAGGAAAAGCACACTACTTTTGATATTGAAAATCTCTTTGGTACCAATTCTAAAAATTCTATTGCCTATGATTATACTTTACCTCCAATTTATGATGATTACAATGATGATATTCATATTTTCGGTCCACCTACTGTTGATGAAAAAATTGATTGTGATTACAATATGCCTCCTATATTTGATGATTATGGTGATGAGAATAATAATGATAGCTATTTTGTTGAAATTGCTCCCACTACTTATGTGGAGAGTAATAATCATTTTATGCATGTGCCTCATGATAAGATTGTTTTATGTGATAGTTATATTGTTAATTTTATTCATGATGCTACTGAAAGTTATTATGAGAGAGGGAAACATGGTCTTATGTATCTCAACAATATTAAGTTTCCCCTCTTTATGTTGAAAATCTTGAAGTTGCACTTGTTTTGCTTTCCTATGCTTATTGCTTTATGCTTTCATGACTTGTTTTCTTACAAGATTCCTATGCATAGGAAGTGGGTTAGACTTAAATGTGTTTTGAATTTTCTTCTTGATGCTCTCTTTTACTTCAATTTGTATTTCTTATGTGAGCATCTTCTAAAACTATCATGCCTAACTTAAAGGCATTAAAGAAAAGTACTTGTTGGGAGATAACCCAAGAGTTTCCTTGAGTCTTGGAAGTTATTACTTCATTAATGACCTCTCCTTATCCTTTTTGTTTGTTTTTTTGTGCCAAGAATGACCTCTAATGAGAGGGAAGTGAGATTTGGCATGTTGCTGTTCCAAAACAGATTCCTGTCCTCCACAAAAAAAATTTGTGAGGAGTCTCTGTAACTCGTATTGAGATGAAAATTCACGAATAAATCTCCCAGTATGTTAGATAACTTTAGTTAGTTGAACACTTTTTGATTTGAGCAACAGAAGATGGTCAAAAAAATCGGTTTCTACCTGCTGGTCTGTTTTAACAGATTTCTGCCATTATTTGCATTTGCTTCTTATTGATTCCTTTTTGAGTTCTCTTCAGGTAAATTGAACTTTTTGAAGGAGTTGCTACAGTAGCTTGTATTTTTAGTGATAAGTTTTGCTCTTCCAAAGCTTTTCCAAGCGGTCTAATATCTTTTGAATACACTAATGTTGCTAAAGAAGATTGTGTGAAGTTTTGTATGAAGGAAAAATTTCAGGTGTAGAGAGAAAATGATGTAATGAAATGAAGAATGGTCAAAATCTCAAGCTCGGGGATGCCACCATGGTGTCACCCCAAGAAATATCCAAGATGTACAAGCGTCAAAGCTTGGGGATGCCCAAGGCATCCCCTTCTTCGTTAATAAAAAGCTCAGGCCTGTCTAGACACTTCACTTTTATTGTTTCATGCACAGTTGTGTTGTTCTTGGAGCGTCTTTTTTTTTGTTTGCTTTGCTTAGGTTGTTTATTTTGCTTGAATAAAGTAAGTTTGGACCCCCGTTCTCGCTGTGTTATTTTGCAAATAAGTTTTCTTGGTGTTGGAAAGGAGTAGTAAGTTCTTGCTTGAAGTGCAAGAGGAGATTGCATTGACTGTGACTTAGACTTTAGCATGACATGCTAGGTGTTGTTTTAGCATTATGCTTAGTGATTATTGTTGTAGAATGTCTTGTTCCAATTGGGATTGCTTAGTGTGCCTTGAAGAAATTATGCGTTCTTTTAGCATGCAAAAGCATAGTATTGTGGTTTTCTCCTTTAATGCTTTGCTTGGGTTGACTTGGCACATGCTTACACTATGTTATGACTATGACAAGTAACCATTAGCCTCTATGATCATTTAGTCCTTGACTTGTAGTACCACTCTTTGGTTTGATTAGTATGCTTTTTTGCATTGCATGATTATGGCCATTATGCTCTCTTAGTTGGTTGCTCCCAGTCTTTTTCTAGCCTCCACTTGTATGAGTATGTTCTACTCATGCTTCCAACCCCCAAGAAACCAAGTTATTCCAAAGTTTCCACTATAAACTCCTATGCATGGTGTGTTACACCATTCCAAGTATATTCTTGTTTTCAACTATCTTCCAATTAAAAACTATTTTGCTATGTGAAAACTTAGTGATTATTGCCCTCACGAACTTGATGGTACATTTTCCCCCTAATAAACTTGAACCATTGAGACAACTTTGTTGTATATGCTTGCACTTATAAGTTGGGATTAGCAGAACCGTGTTGTCACGGGGAACGTTTTCAACATTGCACTTGTACTTTTGTACTCCGTTGATATCATGCTCTTTTGTCTATGGATGTTACCGGTGTGAAATGAAGTGGTAACTTGTAAGTCCATGGAGTTTGTATTCTGTGTTAGAGAAACGCCTGGGCCTCTAACCTAAGCCATGCCTAATCATGGTGGAAACTTGCAGCATCACCATAGTGAGCTATCTATGAAGCATCCTCAATAAAAAAGCTATGCATATGGTAAATAAAAAGATTGTTGAGATGCTCATTGTCTGCTTGCCTTGTCATTTTGGTTATGGGAAAGCTCCTCTACCATGTGCAAGGGGTACCCCGTTGGCGGTTCTCAATGATATGCAAATACTTACAGTGGCAAGAACTTGCATGGGCCCTAAGTTGAGTATCCATGAGGTTTATCCCTCATATCCAAGGGACTTGAGATTGCCAACTTATACTTCGTCAAGCATATACTCCAGCTTTTCCACTTTAACCTTAACCACTTCAAGATGCTTATGATAGGGGCAATGAGGGTTGAAAGCTAACAAGTACCATAATTTTTGGAAGCTCTTTTTGAAACTTGTAATCCCTACTTTATAAAAAAGGCCTTTCTTCCACCATTATTTGAGTCTCCACCTTCTACCTTTAGGCACCATTAAGAGAGCATAGTTGTCATTCTGTGTGCAGTGTTCCAAAGCTTATTAATTGATGCATATTGTGATATTACTTGTTCTTGTGCTACTTTTTTCTAGTCACCCTTGTGAACTTTCAAGGTGTCCTATGCATCTATATTGCTACTCTATGAGGGACAAGCTAATTGCCACTGTGCTATGTTTTCTCTATGTGAAACAAACAAATGTTTTTCAATGCATGTTATTAATGATCTTTGTTTGTATCTTGCCATGTTGCATGCATAGTTACTATGTCCTACTATTAGAACTCCATTCTTTCATGCACATGTTTAGAGCTCTATGATCCTAGCTTTCAATGCTCGCAAATGGTTGGATCTTTATTGTGAGGGTGCATGTTCACCTCAAAAATTATTCTATTTATCACTTACCTACTCGAGGACGAGCAGGAGTTAAGCTTGCGGATGTTGATACGTCGGAAACATATCTATAATTTTTTATGCTCCATGCTTGTTTAGTATCTACTTTGCTTTACTTGTCTACACTTTGAGGTGGTTTTTACATGTTTTCTGGTACTAACCTACTAACAAGTTGCAACAGTGCCTGATGCTTGTTTTCTGCTGTTTTTGGTTTCAGAAAAGTTAGTAAAGAAATATTCTTGGAATTGGGGGAGATTACTTTCCGTGGGGAACAAGAAATCCAGAGGAGAGACAAGGAGGCGTGCTAGAGAGTCTAAACCCCCCTAGGCGCGGGTGGGCCCTACCCCGCGCCTGGGTAGGTTTTGCCCCCTCTGGCCGCCGCCTCGGTCTCCTCCTTCGCCTATAAGAAGCCCCCGATGCAGAAACTCTGGGTACCCGATCAGAAATCCACGAAACCGTCTGTAGCCGCCGCCACCATCGTCCCTAGATCGGGGGATCTTAAGCTCTTCCCGGTACCCTGCCGGAGGGGAGATCATCCCAGAGGCCTTCTCTCCGGTATGATTCGTAAGTAGTTCCACCTTGGACTATGGGTCCATGTAGTAGCTAGATGGTTGTATCTCCTCCTTTGTTCTTTCATGTATAGATCTTGTGATCTCCGTTCATGATCAAGATCTAATCTATTTGTAATCATGCATGTTGTGTTTTCGGGGATCCGATGGATATTGAGATTATTATGTTGGTTTGATTAATGGTTTTGTCTTTATGATTCTATCATGCATGTGTTGATTGTGATCTTGTATACTCTCCGTTTCTATTGGTTATCGTGGCCAAGTAGTTGCTAGTGACTCTAAGAGGGGGTATTTATGCTCGATAGTGGGTTCATGCCTCTAGTTTCCAAGGGAAGTGACATAAATCTCTTAGGTTGTAGATGTGCTATTGCTACTAGGGAGAAAACAACGGTCTCTTGTTCATGGAACATGTGGACTGTTTACCTTACACACTTTGCTTAAAGTAGTTGTCTGTTGCTTGCAACTTAATACTAGAGGGGATTCGGATGATAACCTAAAGGTGGACTTCTAGTCATAGATGCAGTTGGATGGCGGTCTATGTATCTTGTTGTATTGCCCAATCGAATCTTATAGGATCTTTTTGACTAGTAATTGCATTGTTTACCCTTCATGCCATGTTGTTTATCTAAGGAGATCACCTCTAGTGAACTATGGACCCCGGTCCAATCTTTACCATCAATACATCTTCCATTGTTACTCGTTTACTTGTGGCAAACCATTACCTTCCACACCATACTTTTAATCCTTTGTTACAGCAAACCAGTGAGCTTAACAACCTCACTGATTCGTTGGGACAAAGTCTCGAGTTTGTGTTGTGGAGGTCTCCACGTTGCTTCCAACACATGTGTGACGTTTCCTTCCTCTTTGAGGTTCGATAACCTCGGTTTCTACTGAGGGAAGACTTGATGTTGTGCTTCTTCACACCTTGCTCATGGGGTTTCCAACGAAGGACTCCTACATCAACCTCTTCCTCCTTGTTGAGTGCCGCATCAAGGTTCTCTGCGGTAAGATTAAGTATCCTGCTGATTTCATAGTGCTTAATTCAACAGAACTTGTCCTATCATTTTTGGTAGAACTTTCTTGAACACTTGTGGAGCTATTATAGATTTTTAAAAGGAAAAGGTTTTAAATAAGTTTGATGGAGATTCTTATGAGTTCAAATTTTCCAAATTTTCTAAATCTCCTTGTGAAAACAGCTTGCCTAATAAAGATTTCAGGATGGAACAACTTGCTTCTGTTGGTCCAGTTTATGACCTTGGACCTCTTTTTCATGGCTGTAAGTATGCTCATTCTAATGATAAAGTTGTTGCCAGTGACATTTATATTATCATTTTATTCAAAGTGCTACTAAAAGTTATTTTGAGAGATGGAAACATGGTTTTATGCATCTCAATAATGTTAAGTTTCCCCGTTTTATGCTGAAAGCTTCGAAGTTGCATTTGTTTTGTCTTCCTATGCTAGTGGCTTTTTGTTTCAACAATTTGTTTTCTCAAGATAATCCCATGCATAGGAAGTGGGTTAGACTCAAATGTGTTGGTTATTTGCTTCTTGATGCTCTCTTTCACTTCAGATATTTATCTTCTATGTGAGTATCTTTGAAACTATTAACCCTAACTTAAAGGCATTAAAGAAAAGTACTTGTTGGGAGATAAACCAAGAGTTTTTTTGAGACTTGGAAGTTATTACCTTAGTAAAAATCGCTCCTTATCCTTTTTGTTTTGGTTTTTGTGTCAAGTTCGACTACTTTTGAGAAGTAGAGGAGTTGTGAAAAGTGTCCGTCCTGGGACAGATTTTTGTGCTGCATTGTAAAAATTCGTGAAGAAGCTCAGTACTTCAGATGGAGCTGTATTTTTTTGTGCTTGTTCTCTAGGTTGTTACCTAACTTTCATTAGTTTTGCACTTTTTGATTTGAGCAACAAAAGTTTTTCTAAAAAATTAATCTTTGCCTGCTGGTCTATTTTTATAGGTTTCTTCTATCATTTGCATTTGCCTCTTATGTTGCTTCCTTTGCAGATTCTTTTTGGGTTTTTGAAAGGAGTTGCTTCAGTAGCTTTTGTTTTGATGGATTTAGTTGAAATGAGAACATAAGGGTTTATTTTTTTCTTACACTAATGTTGTCATTGAGGTTTGTGCAAGGCCGGTATGAAGGAAATTTTCAGGAGAAGGAGAAAAGGAATCTGCAGAGTTCGGCTTTGAATAGTTAAAAGAGGTGAAAACAGAAGGTTCGTGAAAACCCAATCTTTTTATATTTTTGATGTTTTTAATACATACGGAAGGCTACGAGATGGAATAGAGGAGGAAACGGAGTCCGGGGTGGCGAACCCACTCCAGGCGCGGGAGGGGGTTTGACTCCCCCGAGATCCGTCTCCGCCTCGTTTTTGTACCAGCACCTTCCTTATGCATTGAAACTTCATAATATATAACCCCATGGATCCCCCGAGGTTCATGTATCGTGCTCTCGTTGTGTTTTTGTTTCGATCTGTTTCTGTTAGGAAGTCTTCTCAAAGTTTAGAGCACCATGGTCTCCGCCAACGACAAAGGAAAGAAGCCCGAGGAAGATGATCCTCAATACCCCAAGGAGGAGGATATTTGGTAGGCGATGAAGAATACATGGAGGAGGACGAGCATCCGGACACCCGCGCTACCGTCGCAAGCTTGGAGTGGTGGCAAACCCTACCAAGCTTAGGAGGACAGCACGGATGTCCATAGGAGGGAGAAGTCCGCGTCATATCCTCGCTCCATGGTCACTTCCTCCACGTACTAAGAGATCCTTCCACACTCTCACACATGAGCAACAATACCAGAAGGTGCCCCAAGGGAGTTGGCCCTCTGTTAGGGATCTGTCTCGTTCTAACCATGCAGGGAAGGAACATGCTAAGGAGGAAGAGTGGGGAAAGAATAACAAGGACTGGAATTCTCGGTCTGATATGATCATGAACCGCATAGAGCAAAACTCAGAGTTGATTCGTGCTCTGACATTCGAGTTTGAGGATTTTAAGAAACTTATTGAGGAGCTTATCAAGAGAACACCACCACCACTTGAGGAGTAATTCATCATCAAGTTTGGCATCCCCTTGGATTGTTCCAAGCTTGGGGGAGTGCCGCGATATCACCATCATTATCCTTTATATTTTACCTTTTTAGTGGATTCATATCTTTGGTAGAGAAGTTATCTTATAGGTTGGTTTGCATGTGGAAGCATCTCTGCTTTAGTTGGTTATCTATGTATCCCTTGGTGTGACTGTCTTTATGGAATATTAATGAGAAGTCTCATCTTTTACTTTTTGCACTTCTTATTTTAGTTTGCAATCTCGATTATATGATGGATCTTGTTGATCAATATTGGCATCACTTTGGGAGCATCAAGTAGATCTAAATTGGTTTTGGCAAACCGAGCTCTGGTCAGTAGCAACACTTTTTGAGGTTTGAAAGGAAAATAGAAAAAGCTTACAAGTATTTTGTATCATTTATTTTCTTTCCTGATTGGCTCATAAGCTTAGTATTCTTTATTTAAGATCTTTTGTGTCTTCAAGGAAGATTGCATGTTTGGCTTTATTACTTGTATGTTTGCTTGTTTCCTTCAACTCATGTGCTTGCTACCCAGCCTTACTAGCCAAAAACCTGTTTTGAGAAGGCATACTTCTCATGTTTCCAATCCCTTTGAACCAAACCTATGCCATTTGTGTGCACCATATCTACCTATTAGCATTATTGCTATTCCAAGCACATTCTCAAGCTTCATCTAGGTAAAATCCGTTTGATAAGTACATTCCAAGCACATTCTCAAGCTTCACCTATTAGAACCGGCTTGTCCTTTATTACTTGCTCTTTGTTTTGTTGGTTTCTCAAAAAACCACTAAAAATCCGTTTGCTAAGTATTCACAGGGGTTTTCCTGCTCCATACCACTATTCAACACCTTCTGCTCCTCGTTGGGATCGACACTCCTATTTATCGAAAGTACTGCGATACAGCCCCTATACTTGTGGGTCATCATCCATCCAAATAATCCATCGGCTGCCAGCTCTTGCCGCGTCAGGCAATTCATCCGAATTGCGACGCGCTCCTTATCTTCCTTCAGAAAGATTCACAACTGCACAAACATTGGGGTGAGAGAACACAAAAAAACAAGGTGCAATCGAGAGAGCATTGGTTTGTGAAGACTCACATTGGAGTTGATCACCCATATGCCAAAATTCTTCAAGCAAGAACTCCTCCCTGGAAGTGGCTCGCTCATCTTTTGACTTCCACACATCCAGATGGCCTCGGATGCTGAGGATATCTTTTTCTAGGCTGTAGACGCGGTCACACAAAAAGGTCAACTGCGATGCTTCATCCAAAGATGGTCGAGGCTCAGGTGCTATCAGAGTAACTACTGGAGCCTCACCCGGAGGACCCGAGGGGTAAAACAAGCAAGTATGAACATCACAAATATTCTTGACAGCAGTCAAAAGGTAGATTTATATACATAAATAAGGCCGCCTCGTGGCAAAGTGAGACTCGTTCATCCGCAAGGTGTCACAAAAGATAGCAAAAGTAGAAAAGCTACACTAGCTACAGCACAAGGGCCTAAGCACCAGCATCCGGGGCAGCCTCGGAGCCATACTGCCTACTCTTGGCCTCCAGCTGCTGCTTCGCCGCATAATCAGCCAAGAGGTCGATCATCTTAGGCCCATAATGTTTATAGCGAGAAGCAAAATGGGCAAAAGCTACCTCAGAACCATCCACCGCTGTCGGCATCCTAGACGTGATTCAGGCCAAGTCCAGCTCGGATCCAGACGCCATCACCATGGCCAACCCCATGGAGGCACTGATGCCCTTCTGCTTATGTTTGTACTCCACCGGAGCATCCTCCGAAAGAGCATTTGCAAGTGCGTCGATGTCATGGAGGGCAAAACCTTTCGGAGTGACCTCCTTGTAGAAGCGTGCGAGCACCTTCTTGGCCTTGTCCAAGGAACCAACAACAGCGGAGCAGCGATCCTCGACCGCAGCAGCAACATCAGCCAAAATATCTCCATGCTCCAGCGCGTCGCGATCAAACGCAACGCCCGAAGCACCTGAAAAGAGGAAGAAAGCACTCGACCGAGAAAGGAATACAACGCACTCAAAACACTGAACACCCAAAGGCACAAGAGCAATTTACCAGCGATAGCCTTGGCAGCAGCCAAGAGCTTGTCAGCCGTCGCCTTCTCCCGCGTGTCTGTGGCAGCCGCGAGCTGCTCTCGCGATCTTGTTCAGCCTCCGCATCATCCGCTACCTTTTTCTCCGCTTGGCCGAGGCTCTTTTTGAGAACCTTCAGCCTGCGAAGAGCGGCATTGTTCTCATCTGGACGAATACATATCGGGTGAGTACAAGGAATAACTAGATGAAATTGAGGACAAAGATAAGAAGAGAATCATGTACGTCGGAGATGCTTCAGCTCATCCTCAACCGCTAGATGCTGCTGGATAAGCAAATTGGCACTGCGGACAAAAGGATACAAAGAAGGAAATAAAAACCCGATAAATAAAAGGATTGGGGGCTCCCCCCGCAAAGCAAAACAGACCAACAGATCAGATAAAAGGACTCGGGGGCTCACTCCCACGGAGCAAAAGGGCAAAACTTACATGATCAGGAGTGGACTCCGAAGGTTTGCATGTTGCCTTCCGAGTTACGATTGCACGAGCTTGACGCCTAGCAGAGCTGGAGTCATCTTTCTAGGAGTTGGCCACCACCTGGTGAAGGGAGGCTACCGGCTTCGATTCAACAATAACTTCTTCCCTGTGCCCATCAAGAGACTCCTCTGAAGGGTTGCTGCTAGCACTTATCAAATAAGCAACAAGCTACAACTACAACATGGTATCTAGCCTCATGTAAAGCAACTTACGATTCGATGTCCGACAAATTGAATATAGGAGCTGCCTTCTCCTTCTTCTTCTTCTTGGTTGGCGGCTGCGGAGCCACCACCAAAAGGGGCACATCAGAAAAAGGCATGGATAATGCAACTTCATCCTCGCCATGCTTCTCGAGGAAGGACGGACCCCTAGGTGTTGGCGGCTTGGACGCATCCGAAGACACGCTACGCGACCTCTTTCGAGTCTGCCCTTCGCTTGGCTCGGGGGCTTCCGTGGTAGAAGATTGCATCGGGGGAAGCTCGGAGTCAGAATCCACAGCTTCATTATCCGGCGCAACCGGGAATTTCTCAGGTAGAGGAGACGTCATCCCCGATACTTTGAAGTCCTGCAAATAGCAGACAAGAAGAGGAAAAAATTATCAGTACAAGTAACAACAAGCAAAGCACTCGAAACAACATTACGCGCAACTACAAGTTCTTTCACTTGTGGAACAGCCTTCTTGGCGGTGAACGAGGAGGTCAAGGATTTCCCCGGGAGATCCTCGTCAGCCTAGGCCTTCAGCAGGTGTAGAAGAGCCTTGTCCAGGTCACCCGAATATAACTCCTCAGGTGAAACCCTCGTCGGATCACTGCGGTGTAACACCCCACTTTTAGCCAATTAATATTTAAGGTTTGATTGTGCATCATGATCATCATTTAATAAAAATGCATGCAAGAAATACACAAAAACCCTAAACCCTAATCCTTCCCTCTCTATTCTTAAATGCATTCAAAAGGTTTTGAATAATTTGAAAACTATTAAATTGTTTGGAGCCCAAACTGAATAAAAGGGGTCCATTGTAATTCACATATTTACAACACCCTCTGGTAGTTTTGAATGATTCAAAACAGTTTTGAATTGCAAAATACAAACAGAAATTTGTAAACAGAAAAAGAAAAACAATTTGTAAAAAAACAGCAGTAGCCAGCCAGGCCGGCCTAGCTGCCTCTCTCTCTTCTCCCTGCCGCTCAGTCCAGCCCACCATCGGCCTGTCTGCAGCCCAACCGCGGTGCCGTACCGCTTCGCCCTCCTTCCTCGTCGTCTTCCTCCTCCCAGGCGCACAGCTCCGTGTCGCCGACGCCGTCGTTGATCACCAACGCCTCCTCCTGGCCGTCCGATGATCTCCCTAGCAAGGATAAGAACGCGCTGACGCCTCTCCTTTGCCCTTATCCCCTCAGTCTCTCTCGGTCGACCTCCCTCTCTCCCAGGTTACCCCAACCCGTAACCCTAGCCTCCCAGCTCGCCGGCGCCTCGCCGTTCCCGACCACACCAAACCCCGTCGTGAAGCTTGGGAGCTCCGCGTTGCTCGACTGGTTCGATTGCCCTTAACCACGTGAGCCGGCGTGCCCCCAGGCATACAAATCGAGCTCGTCTCTCCAAGGTCCGGTCGCCACCGTCGTCTTCAATCGCCGTCGTTCAGGAGCTCCTTCGGCCTCGACAACGCCACCAACGCCTTCAGGGTGAGCATGCGGTGCTCCAGCACCACTTCGCGTTCTCCCTCCCCCTCTAGATCGCTCTGCCGCCGAGCACCTGTAATCTCCGTTATTGTTGCCGCTCGCCACTGCGTCTCCGGCGACCTCCCGCTAGCGGCGCCGCCAATTTATTGCTCCCCGTGTCGCTCCGCTTCGAGCCATAGCAACCGCGCATCCCCAATCGCCCTCTGTCACCTTCCCGCACCATCATCTGGCCATTCTCCGGCGAGGTCCGCGTGGTGCCTGCATGGCTTGCCGACGTGGCTTCGGCCCCACCCGTCAGTCGGAGTGGGTAGCCCCAGCCCGAGTGAAAAATGCCCCTGAACCACTTTGCTTGTGTGGCTGCTGAGGTGGCTCCGGGCCCCTCTGTCAGCCACTATGGTTAGGTACGCCTGCGGTGTGAAAAGTTTCAGCGTGGTTTAATAAATCTAGAAAATGATTTAATAATTTCAGAATCTGTTTAAATATTGTAAAATCAATAACTAATTCATTTTAAGTCAGAAAAATACAAATAATATATCAAAATGTTCAGAAAAATGAGAGCTATCTCTTTAAGCTATAATCATGCATTGTTCAACAATTAAAATGACAAGTTTAATTAGAGAACAAAATCAACCCCCTCATGTGTTTCCGGAGCTTCCCCGAGTTAGGGTTTTCACCCCTCGGAACCCCGATTAAGTTGCCGAGCATGCTTTAGGGTTTCAATTCAATGCAATTCAACTTGTCATATCATAATTATTGTTTGAGCATTGCATCGATGCCATGTGTTGATTGTTTCCCCTCTCTTTCCGGTGTTTGGTTCTTCCCGGTAGAATACGAGATCGAGATCAAGATCGAAGCCAGAGATCAACACCGTCGAAGATCAAAGATCGACGAATAATACTTGACCAACTATAATCAAGTCAAGTACAAGTCTTCCGAAGATCTATTTCTCTGCTTATTGGTTATCAACTGGCAAAGGCAAGCATAGCCCCACCATGATATAATCCTATGATTTCGAAAGCACTTTAATTCTTGCCATGTTGCATACGATTCTACTATGGTCTTTTATCGATATATAGAGTATCCTATCTGTTGCATACTCCCTTTAATCTTATATTACTTGATCCACTGCTCCTAGCATAACTAGGTTTGGCTTGTGTGCACTGCTAGAGCTTATATCCGTGTCTTGCTTAGCCATGCTTAGCTGTTGAGTCTAGTTCATCGAAATGATGTATCAGATGCAGAGAATCTAGTATGACAGGAGAACGTGATGAGATGTGATCAGTGATATGAGATTAAACATGCTAAGGCTTGTATGGGAGGCCACGGTGGGATGTGGTTTTTCTAGTCCCATGCTCGCCACCACTAGGACTTGAGTTCTTGCCTTTGGAACCAAGACGAGCGTGCAACCACACGGGGCCTGGACAACCTCACGAGCAACTAACTTGCCTAGTAGATTCCATGAGTCACATAGTTCGGGCGTTCCATTCGACATATGCATCGAAAATGTTTTGAAAGATTTTCCGGGTGAAGTTGGTGCATTCATAACAGGTAGGTAAGTGTGGACGAGGTTGCTTGGGGTAGATAGCGCCCCTGGTAAACCAACCTCGCGTCACATCTTTAAGTACCAACTTCGGGATTTGACCCGTTACGGCGGAACCATACTTATTGTGTGACTCATGGTCTTCACGAAAGCAAGGTAAAGGTCGTGTCTAACCACCCTCTGATCCTTTAGGATCGCAAGCTCCTCCTTCAAGCGATTGATCTCCGCGGAGGCGGAATCTTGCAGGGCTTTCATGGAATCCTCGTACATCTTCAGCATCTCTTCCCTCTCCTTCTTAAGGATTTTGTTCTCGCTGTCCAGCTGCTGAATGTGCTTGGACTGCTCGACAATATCCTTGGCCTTGGCGACATGTTGTGCAAGTCGGAGAAAACAAAGTACACATTGAGTACTCGGAGATTGTGGGCACAAAAGTAAGACGGAAATGCGCAATAAGAAAACAGACTCTTGTTTTTGATGATCTGTTCCTTCAAGATGGCGGTTTTACCCTTTTCGGCTTCAAGATCTGCGCGCATCTTCTGGTACTTGTCGTTGGCCATGCCCCTCCAAGCATTCTCGTTCTGTGGAAACAAATACAAAGTTAAATCGTTGTTTGGTCTGCTTGGAGCTTCTAGTCGGAGATTTTCCACCTAGATGCTCGGGGGCTACAGCGAGAGTTTCTAACTTAGCAATATGCTTAGCTTTTCTTTAAAACATCTAGTCGGAACTAATTCAGTTACAACTAGAGGCTTGGGGGCTACAACATTGAAAATTATGAACACTGTGTATGCTACTCTTAAAGCATCTAGTCGGAGTAATTCATTCCATCTAAACGCTTGGGGGCTACAGTGAGAGTTTTTCTAACTTAGTCACTCTTAGAGCATATAGATGCAAAACCTATGGTTTTCCGTCTACATCCTCGGGGCTCTGATGGGATACTCGTATGAAATGCAGAAGGCAAAGTAAAAACTTACAAGTGCAATAATCTTGAGGTTTGTAGCGCTCTCGGCTAGCAGCTTGCCGAAGGAAATGTTGTTTCCTCGCAAGATATCTGCTTGTCGGAGTAGCTCCTCAAGACTGCACGTCGGAGATGACGACACTCCTCCAGGAACCATAGTTGTGTTACTCGGCAGAAGCGCCGGGTAAACTATCTTCGGGAACTCGAAAGGTTTCTGGGGAGCAGGGGCACCGCCTTCGGCAGAGGTACCAGCTCCCACCACCGCCTTGCCACTACCGATGGCATCCTTAGCCAGAGCTTCAGCCATTTGAAGAGCAGTGCTCTCCTGTGTCGCCTGCTCGCCGACAACAGCGAGCTCGGTAGAGGCGCCAGAATCCACTTCCATGGCGGAAGGGCCTGGTGCCTCCTAGACTTGAGAGCTTGTCGGAGCAGAGGAGGGCTTGACGGCGGGAGTAGCAGGGGCGATGGCGGGGGAGGAGTCGCGATGCAGCATATCTTTGATATTTCTAGAAGCCCCAAGAGTCTTGGAGGACTTCTTGAGGCTGGTTGTGGCTTTCTTCCTGAAACATGCAAAATGCATAAGTACAGGAATAAGACAGATAAATAAGACAATGTCGGAGAATGAGAGGCTTACACTAGGGGGTGCTTTGGCAAACATCCCGGTGGCTTTTTTCTTTTCCGCCTCCAGGGCGGCAGTACTCTTTTTGGAGGCTCCACCCTCCGTCTTCTTCTTCTTGCCTCCGTCGACAGCATCAGAGGTGGAGCTCTCTTCCGCTTTTGCGTTAACGGGACATCATCGTCGGACACGACCATGACTTCCTTCATCTTTGGATCGTAGATTTGGGTAGCCAGGTTGTCCTCATCTAGATCGCTAAGCTGTTAAGTGAGAAATCACCGTGTTAGATAAGATGGCACTGGCAAGACGGGGAAACTGGAGCAATGTCATACACGGAAAATAAAATACCTACCTTTGGGCACTTCCCGTCTACGTACATGTTGTAGGTGATGGTGAAGCCGCGCTTCTTATCCTTCACCTTGACGATGTCCTTCAGACGGAGCTTAACGGAGTCGCTCGAGAAGTTATCCACGGAGATCCGAAGGGAATCCTTTCGATCACTGGTGTACTCGTGCATGAACTTCACGCGGTGCTGCAGAGGTTGGATTCGCCTGATGAACCAGCACATGGCTAGGTCCAAGCCGGTCAAATCCGTCTCTACGAACCACTCGATCCGCCTTATTGCACGAGAAGCGTCGAGGTCGGAGGGAAGGGAGGCATGGGATCTCCATGTGGAAACTTCAGCGGCGGCTCCATCCACGAGGTTCGGGTACGTCACTTCTCGGCCCGCTAAAGGAATGTCGGGGCCGTAGAAGTATGTCCGCTGCCAGTTTTTGCACGACTCTTGGCCGACGATGTCGGGGAACCGCCGGCCAGGTCGGATCTTGAAGCTTATGGTGCCGCAGTTCCTAAGCTCCTCCCTACTATGTACGGCTTCACGTTTGACGGTGAAGAAGTACACGAACAAGTCTAACCTAGGCCTAATCCCTAGGTAACCCTCACAAAGTTCCGCGAAGTTGCTAAGCACTAAGATACTATTGGGGGAGAGGTTGTGGGGTTGGACCTTGAAGTGGTTCAAGACGGACAGAAAGAAGTGGGAGATGGGCAGAGAAACGCCGCGTACCAGATGAGCCTTGAGGTACACCTTTTCTCCGGCTTGGGGAGAAGGTGTCACCTCGCCGGCCGGCGCCGCCCGCCAGGCGAGCCCCTCCGTCGCGGGGAGGTAGCCTTCGGCGACCATCTCTTGGATGTCACGGCCAGTGATGTCCAAGCCGCGCCAGTCGCCCTTGTGCGAGTCTGGCTCCTCTTCCAGAGGCTCCAGCGTTGCTAGATTGTGGTCACCGCCGGTGGTTTCAATCACCGCCGACGCGGGGATGACCAGGCCCTCTGGGGGAACGACGACGGAGCTCGCCGGCTTTGTCGTGGCTTCGCTCGATGCCGCCATCGACGGGGAGGAGCTGCTGCTGGCCATGGAGGACAGGGAGGGTGCGACTGATGCAAGGAGAGGTTAGGGTTTCTTCGAGGTTTTCCGCGGAGAGCTCGAGGAGGCGTGCGGCTGGAGGAAGAAGATGATGACGCGAGAGAATGGGGTGAAAAAGTGGCAAGTGCCCCAGGTTACTATTTATCTTACTCTGCGTCAAGATTCGTGCAACTAATCGGACGGTTGCCGCGTAGACGACGTGTTCGAGAACGTGTGCGGTAATTTCACCACGTCTCCAACCGTCGCTGCTAACAGTTCGTATCGCTCGCGCGGGGAAATCGGATATGATTGCGTTCTCTGCATGTGTGAGTAACGAGGCGTCGCTGACCTAGGCCTACGTCGTCATAACTGACATGGTAGATGAGCCGTCGCATCGAAGATTCCGGCATAGAGGGATTTAATCCGACTATGGAAAAGTACGATGGAAGATTCAACATTTCTCCGACTTACTAATCAAAGACGGAGGAAACCTTGCAGGGTTCTTTGGGAGGACTACAAGATATTG
Source organism: Avena insularis (assembly GCA_023614405.1). Taxonomy (NCBI): domain Eukaryota; kingdom Viridiplantae; phylum Streptophyta; class Magnoliopsida; order Poales; family Poaceae; genus Avena; species Avena insularis. Next base: position 112,798 of record JAJUPC010000490.1, on the reverse strand, counting down.
CTTGACGATTTTCCGACATCCATCTAGACGGAGCATTCCACGAGAAGAGGCAAGACGGCGCAAGATCTCGGAGTTCTCCGGGGGCTACTGTTGGGGATATGCTATATGGGTATCCTCATAGCATGTCTCCTATCCGACTAACCCGAGTGGCCCATAGTCGGTAGCATGGCCTGTGGCCTGCTGGGCGGCCTAGTTAGGTGGATCTAGAAGGGAGGCCCAAGCCGGATAAAGGAAGGCTACGGTGGAGTCACCAGCGTACCCGGAGCCTTGGAGTACAAGTTACACAAGACTAGTGATAGACGGTGTAGGACTCTGTAACCTGTCCGGCTAAGACTTTTCCCTGTAACCCTAGGACCTGGCAACTATATAAGTCCGGCCTATGGGAGCCTTTAGGGCACAACTTAGTATCGATTCATACAACCTCGCACAGCGAACCTATCTCTGTAACTCGGCGCATTGCCCTTATAGTGATTTATAGCAGGAGTAGGATTCCGCCACCGTCGTGGGATCTGAACCTGGGTAAGCTGTGTTACCTCGTACCCGTCAACCGTCCGCCTTACCCCACGTCTCTAAACACGCACTGTGAGGACCTGCCTATCTATATAAAGGGTAGGAGGGTACGGCGAGAAGGCTCTCTCAACTCACCTTATACACACCTCACGCCAGATTGCATCTGCGCACCCCTGTAACTTTCGGTTCCGCCGTAATCAAGAGCAGACAAGCAGAAGTAGGGTTTTCCCTCCGGGGGCCTGAACCTGGGTAAATCTCGTGTCCCTGTGTTGCTTGTCTGTTAACCGTTCTGCGACTTCCAGCATCCTCATCTTCTCTAAAACTCAAGTCCATAACAATGAGCATTGATGAGATCGAACCTCGTGAATTACCGTGGTACAACTGGCCGAGGTGGTCAAACTGCAGATCGGCCAGGTATCTGGTCGATTCAACATGACATCGTTCCATGTTTTTCCTTATTCTGACGTTCTAGAAATCATGCGAACTAGTAAGATAATCTCCACTAGTATTCCAGGAGGCCATTTCAGGGCGTTCTTTCATCCGGATTTACATAAAGCGGTCTAGTAGCATTCCCAAGAGGCCAACCTAGGCTGAATTTTGCTCCGTTTTCATACGCGTTCCCAAGACGCCGACAACGCTCTGGGAACGCCGGATGAAACGTTTTCGTCCGTCTGGTCCACAGGTCAGTGAAACAAAGGGAAAAAGGTGGTCCCGTCCAGCCCACTGACCCACCACCCCTTTCTCTCTCCCAGCGGGCTCGCAACGGCAGAGCTTGCAGCGAGCACGGTGGGGTAGGGCAGAGCGCGGGGCGGCCAACGCGGCATGGGGCGCGGCCAGTGGCATAGCATCAGGGCAGCATAACACCGGCGTGGCCAACCGGGGAGGTGCTCCGCGACGTGTACCAGATCCTGGCCGCCGGATGCAGAGCTCGGCCGCGAGTTCCGGGAGGTTGCGGCGGCGCGGTGGAGATGTGGGAGGAGTCGATGGAGGTCATACCATCCTCACACATGCCAAAGTCGACGACCTTGGAGTTGTAGTCGTGGTCGAGCAGGATGTTGCTGGACTTGATGTCGCGGTGGTAGATGGGCGGGTGCACCTCCGAGTGCAGGTACGCGATGGCCTTGGCTAACGGAGGAGACCAGCTTCACCTCGTTCATCACGCAGTCCAGCCCCTCGTTGATGTTGCCAGGGTGCTTGACCTGCTTCACGGCCACCAGGGTGTTGTCACTGAGGCGGCCCACGTACACCGTGTCGTAGGCGCCGGTGCCGAGAAGGTGGTCCTCAAAGAAGCCGCCGGTGGCATGCTCGATCTCGCGGTACGAGTAGAGTGGCTCTGTGCAGTCTGCCTCAGACAGGAACCGCTTCATGAACCGTCGTTGCGAGGAGGCTGCGGCGGCGCACTAGAAACGCAATTGGGAAACCGTCGTTCCTAGGCCTAAAAAAATCCATCCGGAGCTATTTGCTCCATCCAGCGATAAATTTGGGCATGGAAACCTTCACAACGAGTGGAGGTGCTCTAAAACCCGTAGTTGCTATAAAAGTCTTTTCTCACTAGCAAATTGAACACCTTTTTCACAGAAATATTCAAGTGTGCATATGCTCCACTTTCTTTTAAACGCTCCGAGTAAAGATTTTAAGAAGAAAGTTGCGAAGGGTTCCCATGGTAGAATTCGCAAAACAACAAGCTCACATTTCCGCATCCTTCAAAAGAATCTAGACACAGCGAATAAACTAGCGAAACATGGGTGCTGTTGGTTTTACTTGTAACCATTGGAATCCGAGAAAATTTCTTATTTGATACTACTCTCGAATATGTTTTCTTATTTGATTATAGAAATTTTTTACTTTCTTATTTGACATTATGTGTAATTTTTTTTGCCTTACATACACTACCGTTTGTTCTATTACATGATTCTGTCAATTTTGTTTCTCGTGGACGAGAATACCTCTGACTTTGTGGATTGCTCGTTCGCAAAAAAATCTAAACCGATTGATCGTTCCCTTCAACGCCGTTCTGATCTCATCTAACACAACTGACGCTACCGTTTCCATCTCATCTAAAGCGACCGACTCCGGCTACTTAGGCAGATGCTTACCTGCTGGCTGTTGCGAGTCTCTCTCCCTACATGGGCATGGGTACGGTACACGGTGTTTTGTATGCATCTTGTCAATCAATTCAAACGGAGTGATGTTATCTGCAAAGGTGATCAGGGAGACTAGATATATACTCCGTTGGTGAAAAAGGTATATATATATATTGTTCGAATTTTTGCCTAAATAGGCTCAGCCCATTTATTATATGTCAATTTTTCTGAAATCCTAAAGGCCTATTTGGCCCATTCATGCAAGGCAAGAGCTGGGACAAATGTTAAGCTCTCCTACCACTTGGTAAAAGTATGAGAAGGAGAGAGTTCCACATGCGCGCTCCTTCTCGCTCGCGTCGCCACGCCTCGTCCCGACGCGCGCCGCGGGTTGCGGGAATCTCGCCGAGCCGAGCTTTATTTTGCCACGCATGAATGGTATATGAACAGTCGTACAGAAGTTAAAACGTTTTGCTCGAGTGGGCTGCCGCCTGTTCGTTTCAACTCCCGTCCGTTCGTTTCATCTTCTGCGCAGCCTGTATGCCTACCCCTCTGTATCTATATAAGAGAGAGGTCGCGCCTCTTCTCAGATACACGGCAACACATCGTCGCATACTTCTTTGCGCCTCAAGTTCCAGAGCACTGCGCTACCTAGATCTTCCCCATTCCATCTTGCGGCGTGCACCGCGAGCCGGGACAGTAGGCCTCCGAGACCCCGCTGCTTCGAGTCCTGTACGGGAGAAGGGCGATAAGGTTTTTGGGGAGCGCTATCGGCGCGACTACTGGCTTCGTCACGGACTCCCACACGGATAGCGGTGTCTTTCCCGACGAGGACTTCTTCCCCGACATCAGCAGCCTCTTCCGCGACGACATGGTTACGACGGTGCTAACACGAACACCGGTGGTTCCTCTTCTACTGCCGCTACCGTGTATGTTTTCTTTACCAATCTTGTTCTGATCGCATCTCAAGACTTATGTCTTGCAGTCTGTTTGGTTACATGTCTTAATATGTTTTCGCTATTTCACATGATTAGTATTTTGTCTTTTATTCTAATCATGTTTTATCTAGCGTTTATTATGGGTAATTCGCTTGGTAAATTGCTCTATTATTCAACAATTCAAAAACCTTATTTCAGGCAATTTTTCCCAAGTGGCTTTGTTGCTTCTATGAAGCCACCTGTGTTTGAAGGTGTGAATTACAAACGATGGCGTGCGAGAGTAGTGCTCTGGTTTCAGACCATGAGCTGCTATAACGCTATCTATGGCGCACCTGAGGGGGAACTTAATCCCGCTCAGGAAGAGGCGTTCGAAAAACTTGATACCACTTTCAAGGCTGCCTTGATCAGCATCCTTGGCGATAATATTGTCGATTCATATCTGTCATTTAGCAATGGCAAAGATATGTGGGATGCGCTCGAGAGAAAATTTGGAGTCTCCGGTGCTGGCAGTAAACTGTATGTCATGGAACAATTCTATGACTATAAGATGGTTGATGACCGCTCCATTGTGGAGCAGGCTCATGAGATACAGTCACTTGCCAGTGAGCTTGAGCACTTCACTTGTGTGTTACCGGACAAGTTTGTTGCCGGAGGCATCATTGCCAAACTTCCCCAGTCATGGAGGAATTTTGCTACTTCTCTGAAGCACAAGAGACAAGAGTTCTCCGTGACGGATCTCATTGGGACTCTTGATGTGGAAGAGAAGGCGAGAGCAAAAGACACACGTGCTCGACGTATCGAGGGAGGTTCTAATGCCAACCTGGTACAGAAAAGGAACTTCCAGCCTCACAAGTTCAAGAACAAAGGCAAGTTTGATGACAAAGGAAAGTTCGATGGAAAGAACAAGGCCTCACAGTCCACCAGCTTCAAGAAGAAGACTGGTAAGAGGAAATGTGCTTTTCATGTGTGCGGTGATCCTAATAATTGGGCTCCTGCTTGTCCCAACCGCTTTGACAAGCGCCAACATGGGAAGAGCAGCAAGACTGCTAATGTTATCATGAGTGACATTGATATGAAAGATGTTGGGTATGGTATATTACCTGCTATTTTTTCATTATGTCATTCTCCTGATTGGTGGATTGACACGGGCGCTAATGTACATGTCTGTTCTGATATTTTCATGTTTTCTTCATATCAGGTCAGAGGGACTCAAACCGTGCTGATGGGGAACGGCTCGCATGCTTCTGTTCATGGTGTTGGTATGGTCGATCTGAAGTTCACTTCGGGAAAGACCGTGCGCCTGAAGAACGTGCATCATGTTCCCTCAATAAATAAAAATCTTGTTAGCGGATCTCTTCTGTGTCGAGATGGCTACAAGATTGTATTCGAGTCCAATAAATTTGTAATTTCGAAGTATGGAACCTTTGTTGGTAAAGGCTATGAATGCGGAGGCTTGTTCCGCTTATCTCTGTCAGCCATTTGTAATAAAGTTGTTAATCATATTTACACGAATTTTGAATCAAATGTTTGGCACTCTCGTCTTTGTCATATTAATTTTGGTTGTATGACGCGGCTAGACAAAATGAATTTAATCCCTGATTTCTCAACTGTTAAGGGATCAAAGTGTCAAGTCTGCGTGCAAGCTAAACAACCACGCAAGTCACATACGACTACAGAAATGAGAAATTTAACACCACTAGAGCTCATACATTCTGATCTTTGTGAGATGAATGGTGTGTTGACAAAAGGTGGAAAGAAATATTTCATAACTTTGATCGATGACTCTACGAGATATTGTCATGTGTATCTTCTGAAATCAAAAGATGAGGCTTTGAGTTTCTTCAAAATCTATAAAGCTGAGGCAGAAAATCAACTTGATCGAAAGATTAAGAGGCTTAGGTCTGATCGAGGTGGAGAGTATTTTTCCAACGAGTTTGATTCCTTTTGTGCGGAACATGGCATAATTCATGAGAGGACGCCACCCTACTCACCCCAGTCAAATGGAGTAGACGAAAGAAAGAACCGTACTCTAACATATTTGGTTAACACCATGTTAGACACATCGGGTCTTTCTAAGGAATGGTGGGGGGAGGCACTATTGACCGCGTGTCATGTCCTAAACTGAGTTCCCACAAAGAACAAAGAAATTACTCCATTCGAAGCATGGGAGAAGAAAAGATTAAAACTCTCTTACTTACGTACTTGGGGTTGTTTGGCAAAGGTTAATGTACCAATCCCCAAGAAGCGCAAGCTTGGACCAAAAACCATTGATTGTGTTTTTCCGGGCTATGCTTTTCATAGCATTGGTTATAGATTCTTGATAGTAAAATCTGAAGTGCCTGACATTCATGTCGATACAATCATGGAGTCGACTGATGCGACTTTCTTTGAGGATATCTTTCCAATGAAGGATAAACCTAACTCATCAAATCCGGAGATACCTAGTTCATCTAATCAGGAATTTGCTATATTCTCTGAACCTACCATTCCAATTGAACACTCTGAAAGTCCTAAGGAGGAGGATAATGAAATTCCTAAAAGGAGCAAGAGACAAAGGACTGCAAAGTCCTTTGGTAATGATTTCATTGTGTACCTTGTCGCTAACACTCCCACTTCCATTTCGGAAGCTTATGCATCTCCTGATGCTGACTACTGGAAGGAAGCTGTTCATAGTGAGATGAATTCCATCTTAGCTAATGAAACATGGGAGATCACTGATCGTCCTTATGGGTGCAAACCTGTAGGATGTAAATGGGTGTTTAAGAAGAAACTAAAGCCTGATGGTACTATTGAGAAGTACAAGGCAAGGCTTGTGGCCAAGGGTTATACCCAAAAGGAAGGTGAAGAATTCTTTGACACTTACTCACCTGTAGCAAGGTTGGCTACCATTCGAGTACTACTTTCTCTGGCTGTCTCACACGGTCTTCTCGTTCATCAAATGGACGTTAAGACGGTTTTCCTAAATGGAGAGTTGGATGAGGAAATTTATATGGATCAACCAGATGGTTTTGTAGTAAATGGTCAAGAAAGAAAAGTGTGCAAGCTACTAAAGTATTTATATGGTCTTAAACAAGCACCTAAGCAGTGGCACGAAAAATTTGATAAAACCTTAACCGCTGCAGGCTTTGTTGTAAACGAAGCTGACAAGTGTGTATACTATCGCCATGGTGGGGGTGAGGGAGTCATCCTTTGTTTGTATGTTGATGACATACTGATTTTCGGAACCAACCTTAATGCAATTAAGGAGGTCAAAGATTTCTTATCTCGTTCCTTTGAGATGAAGGATGCGGGAGTAGCTGATGTCATCCGAACATCAAGCTATTGAGAGATGATGATGGTGGGATTACTGCTTTGTCCCACTATGTGGAAAAGATCTTGAGTCGTTTCGGGTATAGCGACGTCAATTTTTTTCCTACACCGTATGATCCTAGTGTGTTGCTTCGAAAGAATCGAGGAAATGCTAGAGACCAACTAAGATACTCTCAAATCATTGGCTCGCTTATGTATTTAGCTAGTGCCACGAGGCCTGACATCGCCTTTCTTTGTGGCAGACTCGATTTGTTTCAAATCCAGGAGATGATCACTGGCATGCTCTTGAGAGAGTTATGTGATATCTAAAAGGCACTGCGAGCTATGGCATACACTATAACGGGTATCCGATGGTACTAGAGGGTTATAGTGATTCAAATTGGATATCTGATGCTGAGGAGATAAAGGCCACGAGTGGATATGTTTTCACACTTGGTGGTGGCGCTGTTTCTTGGAAGTCTTGCAAGCAGACCATCTTAACGAGGTCAAACTATGGTAGCCGAACTCGCAGCACTAGGCACGGCCACTGTTGAAGCAGAGTGGCTTCGTGAACTCTTGATGGACTTACCTGTGGTTGAGAAACCTATACCCGCAATTCCAATGAACTGTGATAATCAAACTGGGATTATTAAGGTGAACAGTTCTAAGGATAATATGAAGTCCTCAAGACATGTGAAGAGGAGACTAAAATCTTTCAGGAAAATGAGAAACTCCGGAGTTATTGCATTGGATTATATCCAAACATCTAAGAACCTGGCAGATCCCTTCACAAAGGGACTATCACGCAATGTGATAGAAAATGCATCGAAGGAGATGGGTATGAGACCCACACTATAAGTTTTCCACAGTGGCAAACCAATCTATGTGATCGGAGATCCCGTGAATTAGAATTGGGAGACAAGCTGTTGGTAGACTAAGAGGAAAGTATTCCCACTTTAATGAACATCACTCCGTGAAGATGCAATACTTTCCTATTCTGCACGGCAGGTTGATTTTATCTTAATGTGTTCTAAATGTCTTAATCTTAAGCAGAGATGTTGTCCTGCAGAACATCTATTGAAGAACACACCTATATGAGTCTGACTGTCAAACGTCGTAGTCTATGAGAGTTGGGTGCTCTCTAATTAACTCATGAAAGGTCATGGAGTATGACGTATAAGCTCCACCCGCGAGGAAGTCCCACGGTAGCCTAGTATCGGTCATGACTTTTTGTGAAGCTAGGTTCGCAGCAAACTTGCACTTCAAGGCATAGTCCACTGTACAAGTTGCAGCCTAGTATAACATAAAGTTTTAGGTGGAAGTTCAACTTAACAGTCTCCACTACAGTACCGGTATATAAACAATATTTTTGGAACCAAAGGCAAACTTTATGTGCCTCTGGGATCTGGTGGGGGATTGTTGGAATTTTTGCCTAAATAGGCCCAGCCCATTTATTATATGTCAATAAATTTCTGAAATCCTAGAGGTCCATTTGGCCCATTCATGCAAGACAAGAGCTGGGACAAATGTTTAGTCTCACATTGCTAGTTGAGTGGAAGTTGGACCAGCTTATAAGATGAGATCTCCTACCACTTGGTAAAAGGATGAGAAGGAGAAGGAGAGAGTTCCACACGCGCGCTCCTCCTCCTCGCTCGCCTCGCCACGCCACGCCACGCCTCGCCTCGCCTCGCCTCGCCTCGCCTCGCCTCGTCACGTCACGTCACGTCACGTCACGTCACGGGTTGCGGGAATCTCGCCGAGCCGAGCTTTATTTTGCCACGCATGAATGGTATATGAACAGTCGTACAGAAGTTGAAACGTTTTGCTCGAGTAGACTTTTAATACGAACTGAGTAGAGAGGTCGCGCCTCTTCTCAGATACACTGCAACACATCGTCGCATACTCCTTTGCGCCTCAAGTTCCAGAGCACTGCGCTACCTAGATCTTCCCCATCCCGTCTTGCGGCGTGCACCGCGAGCCGAGACAGCAGGCTTCCGAGACCCGCTGCTTCGAGTCCTGTACGGGAGAAGGGCGATAAGGTTTTTGGGGAGCGCTATCGGCGCGACTAATGGCTTCGTCACGGACTCCCACACGGATAGCGACTGCGGCGACGTCTTTCCCGACGAGGACTTCTTCCCCGACATCAGCACCCTCTTCCTCGACGACATGGTTAACGACGGTGCTAACACGAACACCGGTGGTTCCTCTTCTGCTACCGCTACCGTGTATGTTTTCTTTATCAATCTTGTTCTGATCGCATCTCAAGACTTATGTCTTGCAGTCTGTTTGGTTACCTGTCTTAATATGTTTTCGCTATTTCACATGATTAGTATTTTGTTTTTTATTCTAATCATGTTTTATCTAGCGTTTATTATGGGTAATTCGCTTGGTAAATTGCTCTATTATTCAACATATACGCTCCTTTATAAAATTGGCATATGTAAGATTTCGAACTACTCTATACTATAAGAAAGTAATACACGGGACCCCAAAAAATTAGTACACATTCCGTGCACATGCAGTGTGTCTCTTGAACTTGAAGATGCATACGTTCTTGCATATACTATGAGCAGCCTACAAACGATGACCAAATGCATCACAGTACAACCGCTTTTACCTGTACAAATTTATAGTCACATTATGCACTAAGGGTAAAAGCGTGTTTTATGTCCTCAATTAACACCGTTAGATCTCAAAATAAACTAGAGTGTTATATTAGGCAATTTTTTACACCAAGTGTAAAAGAGAAAAAGTTTAGTATCAAATAAGAAATTATGTTTGGAGACAATGTTAAAAAAGGAATTCTCTCTTGGAATCCGACTGAAACATCACGTCAGCCAGTTGCAGCAACGTTAAGTAACGAATATACACAAGATTGTGGCGTAACTGCACCATTTTTGGAACTTGGTGGCCGTGTAGCCCACGGAAGGAATAAGGAAAAGGAAAAAAGAGAATCCAAATAAAAAGAAAGAAAGGGGGATAATACATCCAAAACTTCATTGTCTAGCCTTTCATGTGAGCATATATGGGGTCGCTTTTCCAGGATTAAAGAAAAAACCTGGAAGGAGCGCAATTTTGTCAAAAGGGAACATATGGAACAAGACAACTCCCCAATTCATCAAAGACTGGAATAGGGAATATTGGGTAATAAGCACATGATAAGTGGTGCAAGATGAGACACTTCGTGTTTCTAGTGTGTGAATAGGGGACGCGTCAGCATGGGGTGTACCTGTGTAGTGGCGTGTGCATGTATGGGTCTTCGTTGCGAAAATAAAAGATAAGTGGTGTGCGTGTGTATGTTCTTTGTAATAGTTAAAAAAAAGATCTATGATGGATCGAGGATGCATCAGATCACTACACGTGAAACAATTGACAAAGGTAAAAAATGAGGAAACATGTGACCACTGAGACCCTGACTCTTTTTTTTTAGGGTAAGAAAAAGAGAAAAACAGCCGGCAGGGTCAGAAAAAGAGAAAAGACGAATTGATGAACAATGGACAAACTTGTCATTGCCAAAACCACTGTGGCATGAACAGGATATGACACACACTAACAGTTGTCCAAATTTTACCGAATCGCTATAGCTAGTGGCGGATCCAGAATTAAAGTGAAACCTAGGCCAAAAACTAAGCGATGGAGAAACGCACAAAAAACCTTGTGTAATAGCACAAAAAGTTAGTGCAGCCAAACATATATTTTTGAATCAATTGTGAAATCAATGGATAAGACCACTTTATTTTATGTTTCTAAAACACTTATGGCTCATATTTGTACATCACAATTCCTAAGTGCACTTTTGCAGGAGAAAATCATGTATCCTATGTATAGAAGAAGACCCCAAATCTTGCGGTTCAATCTATGCCGTGCGGTTAAATCGATGAATTAGTTCAATTACGAATAAATCCAACAATACAATGAATTATTGAACTAGTGAAGCAAGTACTCCATCCGTTTTAAAATATAAGGTGTTTTAGCTTTATGAAACAAATGTATCTAGACTACTTTTAGTATGTAAGTTTACTCATATTTAAAGTGAATCTAAGCATTAAAAAAATCTAGATATATTTCCTTCATAAATCTAAAACATTTTATATTTTGAAACGGAGAAAGTAGACAGATGAGGACGGACGGGATCCACATCCGAGGAGCAGTCAGTAGTTTGACATGTCTGCTACAGAGAAAGATTATATCAGAAAGGCAGAGCCGCACTCCCTCAGGAATCTGCCGGCCGGCCGACGGTCGAGCAGCGGAGGACTGGAGGTGGGCGGGCAGGGGGAAGTCAGGAGGCGTTGACCAAGCAGCGTCCGCTAGCACGGGCGGGCGGCACCTGCGGAGAGGCAGGGTGAGACGGGGTCTGGGCAGGCGGGGAGACCGAGGGATGGGTGCGGCCTGGTTCCCTGCAAGCGTAGGCATGGCGGCGCGCTCCTCATGCTGAGCGAGGAAGCAAGCGAGCGAGGGGAATTGGACACGGAGCGAGAGGTGACCGATTTCCTCGTGATTGATCGAACCAAGAGCAGAGAGGAGGCCAGCTGCGAGTTGGGCCAGACATGTGCTTGTCCCGGGCCAAAAAAAATTTCTTCATAGACGGTAGGTCGAAATTTTTGCTACGCCCCGAACCATAGGTCTGGTTGCCCTGAGCCTGGATCCACCCTGGCAATAGCCAGGAACAGATGGCTTAACTCTTTACTTGGTTGTCGTTCCAGGCAATGTCTAAATGCGTGTTTGATAGCCTCTAAATGGTGTAGCCAAACGGGGTGGGTATAAAAATAGATCGTTTGGTTGCCCATATGCCATTTTTATCCGCGCCATGCCTCAAAGCACCGCTCAGCCAGACCGCGGGACAATGCTCGAATCGGGCATTTCACCGAAGCCAGTCTCGCTGCATGCAAAAAGGGGAACGTGGCAGCCGAGCTTGTGCAGGTAGGGAGATGGAAGGAGGCCGCGCGCGGCCTTGAAATTCCGGCAGGAGGAATTCGCTCACCGCCCTCCTGCTTCCCTCCCTATTTAGAGTCGACGGTGTTCCGGCCCCAAAATCCAAATCCACCATTCCACCTGCCCGTCGATTTTTGTTGGGTTTGCAACATAGAAAACAAAAAAATTCCTATGATGGGAACAACTATGTACCAAATTCTATCTACTAAATACAAACAACGGGTGGATATACATCCATATAGTATCGTCGGATTGTCGACAAGTATGCCATAGGGGGTCGTAGTGGCGTTGGAAAGATGAGACGTGAGACGTCGGATGTTCCAGGAGCGGTGAGCACAAGTTTACCCAGATTCAGATCCGACTGCGGTGATCGGATCCTACTTCTGCTAGCAACCCAGTAATATATCGGCGTAAGACGAATGTTACAGCGGATTACAAGAGAGGTTCGCCTGTGCGAGTTGATTGGTTGTGTTATATTATGCCCTAAAGGCTCCCATAGGGCCGGTTTATATAGTCACCGGACCTAGGGTTACAGGAGAGACATATCCAGCTACGTTACAGAGTCGGTAACTAGATACAGCTTGGACTACAAGTAATACTACAGGCCTAAGTCGGTAACTCTTCTAGGCCTTGTCGTAGCCGGAACTGGCTCCTCCTCTTTCTCTGACTGGGCCACCCGTGAAGCAAAGCTCTAACCCGTTGGTGGGCCACCCTGGTCAGCGAGTCCTGTGGGTATATCCGGAAAGTATATCCCTAACAGTAGCCGCCGGAAGTCTCCAAGATCCAAAGTCGTATAAATCGTCTAGCTTGATGGTTTCTTCGTCTTGAGAATCTTGAAGGGTTCCCGAAAACTTCATTCATTAATGTAGGATTCCGAGTCAACTAAGTCGAATATGTTTTGTTCTGACTTTAGTCTTCTCCTTACTCAGTTTGAAACATAAGCCGGATTTTTCAGCGGCGTGCGGACTAACAACTTTTCAGGCCAGGTCCTGTCACTGACAGGAGTCCTATCAGCACGACCGTTGGTGGGTCTGCTCCTTACGGAACAGAACGCCGTTTCAATGCCTATGCGAAAATCGAGGGGGCGGAAGAGTCGCGAGGAAGCTAACTCCTTCTCTCCTATACGTGTGGCGCTAATCGCGCGTGTTAACACACGAATCTTGACACATCGACAAATAAAAGAGAGGAGAAAACCCCTTCTCTTGGATTTATCTCTCCATCGATTCATTCATTGCCTCCTCGTACTCCTCGAGCACTCCGCACCCGCTCCCATCTGCATACCGTGAGAAATATCTCTCTCCCCCACCAGTCCTCTTCCTCCAAGATCCATGGCGTCTGCCTCGACCTTAGGAGCGGCGGCGGGTTCATCGGCGACGGAAGAGAAGAAGATATGGGGCTTCTGGATCCCCAGCGCCATGGACAACGCCAAACTCCAAGTCATGGAGGAAGAAGGATTCATCGTCGCTAGTGCATGGCGGAGCGTGTCAGGGCACGCCATTCCCGCCCCGCGCGACGGCGAGAGGGTGTTGTTCGGCACGCACGTCGATCGCGGCCTCAGGTTGCCACCGCCGGACTTCCTCATCGAGGTCCTCAACTAATACAGTGTGCAACTTCATAATCTTCCTCCCAACTCTCTGCTCGAGCTTAGTACTCATGTAGCTTTGTGTGAGGGGTTTCTTGGCATTAGGCCAGGTCTCACCCTTTTCCGGTACTACTATGGTACTCGGAAGAATTCCATTAGCGCCAGTGTGCCTTACATCACCGACACTCTTAGCTTAGTCCTTAGGAGGAACCGAGTCTATCCTAGAATTAACGCTAGTGAATCTATCAAACGTTGGGCCAAAACCTTCTGGAAAGGCGGGAGGTCTTTCGTCGTTCGTCGATGGCGTCGCTCCCCACCAGAATTCATGGGACGTGGAGGTGCCGGAGCTGTCGGATATCTTGATCCTCCCCAAGAGGCGGATTGAGTTTCTGATGAAGCACGAGGGCCTCCGTGGATCCGACTTGATCCACTGCTGGTTGGAGCGACGGATTCAGCCTCTCCAGCACCATGGAGATCGCCTCATGCACCAGATCACGAGCGATAAGAAGGACAAGATGTGGGTCAGTTCGAGCCGGATTCCATCGAAGGAATACATGGCCCTTATGCAATATTTGATCAAGGAAAGAGTGGAACGAAAGGTTCCAGAAGTTTCCATGAAGATGTATATGACCAACCGTCCTCTGACTCCAGTAAATATTCGACTCTGCTTTTGCGTTTAGTCGTTCTTTTCTGTTCTTTCTCCGACTCTATTTTCATCGATGCTTTTCGACTTTATTAACTCGAGAAACTCTCCGAGTATGAGCTAGCTCCACTAGAGGGCTATCTCTCAGATGATCCAGAGGCGACGAAAGATGATGAGGTGCAAGAAGTTGCCGCCCCCGCCTCCAAGAAGCGTAAGGCGAAAGAAGTTGTTGTCTTTGCAGCCAAGTGCCGATGAGTTAAAAAGTAAGCACCCTATCTTTTATTCTTAGTACTTTTATACTTCTGTTTCTTTCCAGAGCACACCTGATATTTAGGATTTTCGTGTTCTAGAGCTAAATCAGTTTTGAAGAGTAAGATCAAGCCGGATAGTAAGCCGGGTAAGCAGATGCGTCAGCAAAAGCTTGTTATTTCCCCTGCCGTGCTGCCACCAACTCCATCCAGTACTCCATCAGCACATGAAGCTTCTGCCTCTCCTGCTGTTGGCAACATCTCGAAAGCCCTCGTCACCATTGGTGATCAGGCAACTAACAAGGGTGAACCAGTCAAGGGTAATGATCACATAGTAACATCTATAGGAATGATGGATAAAGTGTCTGGCTCCGTTGTCTCTGGCCTGAAGAGAAAAGAAAAGGTAGAGATCCTCAGGCTGGCTCAATCCAGCCTTGAGAAGCAAACCTTGACCCAGAGGCAGGGAGCCAGGAGGAGGAGGACGTCAAGCTGGCCAGCCTCCTAGACCAAATTTTGGTCTAGGATGGTAAATTCAAATCTGGCGAACTCCCAGCGACAGATGTTCCTTCCCTCACCCTTACCGAGAAGGTGTTTCACAGCACAAAGCTCGGATTTGAAAAGTTGCACCTGGAACACATTGTAAGTTTCCGATTCTTATTTGCATTTAGGACCAGTTCTTTTGAAGCTTCTAAACAGCTTAGATGTAAAAATAAGCCTAAGCTAAAAGGAACTTGATTTTAAGCCATTGTGGGTGGCAGCCGGCTTAGACGATTCCTTCACAGTGTGGGGAACCCATGGTACCCCAGCTTCCCACAGCTTCCCGTGCTCGAACGAATCGTTATTTCACTTTACCCCTATTTCACATGGTATTTACAAGCAATTGCCATCATGCTGCAGCACAGGTTTCTCGAACCGTTACCGGGAGGTCCTCTCTCTCTCCCGGAAACAATCCCGAGCGGTTCCTCTGCCTCGTGTGACGCCACGGAACACTCCGGCCACCGCCCCCATCACCCCATGATGCCGAGAAAAAGACCCCTTTATGTCCAAGGTTCCAATCCATGGTGGAGATAAATGTAGGGGTTCGTAGCATGGAAAACAAAAATTTTCTATCGCATACAAACAAACAAGCCAAGATCTATCTACTAGATTGTAGCAACGAGTCGATGGAATAACTCACCCTCGAAGATTCCAAAGTGTTTAACGAGAGCAGATTCTCGTGGGTGATGTAGTCGTACTCTTTCCGATCTCAAGATCGCGTAGACGATCCTTCGCCAAGCGTTCCGCATGGCGCTCCCGCAATCGGTCACACGTTCGTACTGACGAAGACCTTCCTCTCCTTGTTCCAAAGAAATGGAGGTTGTAGCACTCTCTCGCGATTCCGAAGACAACGGCGTGGTACCGAGGTAGAGGGAGATCCCGCAGGGCTTCGCCTTAAGCCGGTGCGAGTATGGTGGAGCTTATGAGAGAGGCTATTAGTGGTCTAGTAATTAGACACACCAATTAGAGGGCTCTAAACCAATTAGAAGGCTCTAAACCGAAACAGCTCTAAACCGGGGTCTAGGTCTAGTTTCTAGTTTAGAGGATAGGAACTTGTGTGTCTTAGGAGGAGCCCCTGCCCTCCTTATATAGGTGGGAGGCTGGCTGCGCCATGGGGAGGAGTCCTCCCAACTCGGCTTGGTGGCGCCCGGCTTGGGAGGAGGACTCCTCCCCAACTCGGCCTCCTCCTTCTCCTCTTTTCCCACTTTCCAAAATTGGCAGTTTGACTTTCAAACTAGCCGTTTGACTTTTCCAATTTAGGAATTAAATAAACCTTTTATTTTGGACAGCGAGAACACTTAGTACATGATGCAATCATTCCATCTTGCAATGACACATTCATGCACCCCTTCCCTCCGAGTGCCGGACATTCTGACCTTCTAGAATGTTCCCGACGAAAACACGGAACCATTCCCCAACTCCGAAATGGGACTTTCCTTATATGAATCTTATTCTCGGACCATTCCGGATCACCTCGTGATATCCGGATCCCATCCGAGACTCGAACAACAACATTCGGTCTCTTTCTCATAATACCATAACTACTCAAACAACGTCGAATCCTTAAGTGTGTCTCCCTACGGTTCGTGAATTATGCGGACATGATCGAGACACTTCTCGAACAATAACCAATAGAGGAATCTGAAATTCATATGGCTCTACATATTTCTACGATTACTTTGCATCGAATGAACCACTTACATACGATACCAATTTCCCTTTGTCTCACGATATGTTACTTATCCGAGGTCATGATCGCTTAGATCTCTGCATACCTAGTTCAACCTCGTTCTTGATAAGTACTCTTTTCTCGTTCCTGATATGTGATCCCTTGTGACCAAGTCACATGCTTGCAAGCTAATTGGATGACATTTCACCGAGAGGGCCCAGAGAATATCTATCCGTCATGTGGATGGACAAATCCCACTCTTGATCCATGTGTTTCAACCAATACTTTCCGAACACCCAATGCCACTTTTATAGCCACCTCATACGGTGTGGTGTTTGATGACATCAAAGCATCCATCCAGTAAAGGCAATATGCATGATCTCATGGTGAAGGAATTAGGTTACTATGTATCGTAAAGCATATAGCAATTGAACTATTGAAATGACTTGATCTTTATGCTACGCTTATCTATAGGAGTATGTCCACCATATCATTCTCCTAACGATATGATCTTGTTGTTGATAACATCTCAATGTTCATGACAAAGAAACCACATCATCAATCAACCAACAAGCTAGTGAAGTATAGAGGCTATACTAGGGACTTCAAATTAAGTTTACAAATCACACAAGTATTAATGGTTTCCTTGTTAATACTATTATAGCATGAATGTAAACATTTATCATAAACACAAAGATATATAATAATAACTACATTTATTATTACCTCTAGGGCATATCTCCAACAGTCTCCCACTTGCACTAGAGTCATCCAATCTAGATTACATGGTAATATACGAACACCCATGGCAGTTTGGTGTTGGTCATGTTTTGCCCTGGGAGAGGTTTAGTCAACGGATCCGCCACATTCAGATCTGTGTACTTTGCAAATCTTTATATCCCCATCCTGGATATGTTCTCGAATAGCGTGAAAACGCAGCTTGATATGCTTCACTTCTTGTGTGACCTTGGTTCTTGCGCATTGGCTATGGCGCCCATGTTATCACAATAGATAGACATTGGGTCCAGCGACTTGGAACCACACCCAGCTCTGTAATGAACTCTTTCATCCATATCGCTTGTGAAGCCTCAAGCGACCATGTATTCCGATTCAGTTGAAGATCTCGCCACAACGCTTTGCTTTGCACTCCTCCAGCTAACTGCACCATTCAAAATAAATACGTATCCAGATTGTGATTTAGAATCATCCGGATCGGTGTTCCAACTAGCATCGGTGTAACCATTAACAACGAGCTGTTCATCACCTCCATAAGAAAGAACCATATCCTTAGTTCTTCTCAAGTACTTAAGGATGCTTTGATCATGTCCAATGATCCACTCTGGATCACTTTGATATCTGCTAGTTAGACTAACGATATGCGATGTCGGGTCTAGTACATAGCATGGCATACATTAGAGATCCTATGGCTGAGGCATAGGAGTCTTACTCATCTTTCTCTATCTTACGCCGATGTCGGACTTTGAGTTTTACTCAAGGTCGATTAGGCAACATGGGCAAGAACCCTTTCTTGCTATCTTCCATTCCAAACCTCTTTAGAACTTTGTCCAAATATGTACTTTGTGACAATGATATTTGGCGTTCGATCTATCTCTATAAATCTTTATCCCTAATATGTAAGCTGCTTCGCCAAGATCCTTCATTGAAAAACTATTATTCAAATACTCTTTGACACTATTAAGAAGGTCTACATCATTCCCAATCAACAATATGTCATCCACATACAGTATTAAGAATGCTACAGAGCTCCCACTCACTTTCTTGTAAATACAAGCTTCTCCATAAGTTTGTATAAAACCAAAACTTTTGATTACCTTATCAAAACGTTGATTCCAACTTCGTGATGCTTGCTTCAATCCATAGATGGACCGTTGAAGTTTGCATACCTTGTTAGCATCTTTAGGATCGACAAAACCTTTGGGTTGTATCATATACAACTCTTCATCAATGTCTCCATTGAGGAATGCTGTTTTGACATCCATCCGCCATATCTCATAATCATAATATGCAGCGATTGCTAACATAATCCTCACAGACTTTTAGCTTGCTACCGTGAGAAAGTCTCATCGTAGTCAACTCCTTGAATTTGTCGAACCCTTTTGCGACAAGTCGAGCTTTATAGACGAACATTACCATCAGCATCTGTTTTCTTCTTGAAAATCCATTTGTTCTCGTGACCTTCCGCCATCCTAAGTCCACCAAAGTCCATACTTGGTTTTCGTACATGGATCCAATCTCGGATTTCATGGCTTCTTGCCATTTATTGGAATCTGGGCTCATCATTGCTTCCTCATATGTCTCGGGTCATCGGTGTTGTCCACCAACATGACATTCATAACGGAATCATACCAACTGGAGTGGTACGATTTCTCGTTGACCTCGAGGCTCAGAGCAACTTCAATCGAAGTTTCATGATCACCATCACTAGCTTCCTCTCTTATTGGTGCACCACAGAACTTCTTCCGTGGCGCTACTCGCAATTTCGAGAGAAGGTTCGACAACCTCGTCGAAGTTCTACTTTCCTTCCAGTCACTTCTTTCGAGAGAAATTCCTTCTAGAAAGGATCCATTCTTGGCAACAAAGATTTTGCCTTCGGATCTATGATAGAAGGTATACCCAATAGTTTCCTTCGGTATCCTATGAAGACGCATTTTCCGCTTTGGGTTCAAGCTTGTCCGGCTGTAACTTCTTTACATAGGCTTCATCCCCAAACTTTAAGGAGCGACAATTTAGGTTTCTTCCCAAACCATAATTCATACGGTGTCGTTTCAACGGATTTAGGCGGTGCCCTATTTAAAGTGAATGCGCTGTTTCTAATGCATAACCCCAAAATGATAGTGGCAAATCTGTAAGTGACATCATAGAACGAACCATATCTAAGAGAGTTCGATTCGACGTTCGGACACACCATTACGTTGTGGTGTTCCGGTGTCAATCTGAAAGTATTCCACATTTCTTTAAATGCTCGCCAAACTTGTAACTTAGATATTCACCTCCACGATCAGAACGTAGAAATTTAATCTTCTTGTTACGTTGATTCTCTACCTCACTTTGAAACTCCTTAAACTTCTCGAAAGTTTCGGACTTATGTTTCATGAAATAGACATACCCATATCTACTCAAATCATCCGTGAAGGTAAGAACATAACGATAACCATCACAGCGATGCTACACTCATTGGACCACACACATCGGTATGTATGATTTCCAATAAGTCGTAGCTCGCTCCATCAGACCAGAAAATGGAGTCTTAGTCATTTTACCCATCAGACATGCTTCGCATCTTTCAAGTGATTCAAAATCAAGTGATTCAAGAAGTCCATCGGAATGGAGTTTCTTCATACGCTTCACTCCAATGTGACCAAGACGACAGTGCCACATATAGGTCAAATTATCGCTTGATTTCAAACGTTTAGCCTCAATGTTATTAATATGTGTATTTCTACTATCGAGATTCAATATGAATAGACCATCTATCAATGGTGTATGTGCATAAAACACATTACTCATATAAATCGAACAACCATTATTCTCGGATTTAAACAAGTAATCGTCTGCAATAAACAAGATCCCGATATAATGTTCATGCTCAACGCAGGCACCAAATAACAATTATTTAAGTATAAAACTAATCCCGATGGTAGATGAAGAGGTAGCGTGCCGACCGCGATCACATCAACCTTTGATCCGCTTCCACGGCGCATCGTCACCTCGTTTTCACTAGCTTCCGTTTATTCTGCAGCTCTGCTTTGAGTTACAAATATGAGCAACCGAACCGATATCAAATACCTGGCACTACTACAGTACTAGTGAGATACACATCAATAACATGTATATCAGATATACCTTTCTTCTTGATGTTGCCGTTCTTCAAATCCGCCAAGTACTTTGGGCAATTCCGCTCAAATGACCTTCTCCCTTGCGGAAAAACACTGGCCAGGGCTTAGGTCCAGCCTTGGTCTTCTTCGTTGGCGTGGTAACTTTCTTACCTCCCTTCTTGATGTGTCCCTTCTGCTTAGACTTGCCTTTCTTGAATTTGGTGGTCTTATTGACCATCAACACTTGGTGCTCTTTCTTGATCTCCACTTCTGCAGATTTCAACATAGCAAATAGTTCTGGCAACTCTTTGTTCATGTTCTGCATGTTGTAGTTCATCACAAAGTTCTTGTAACTTGGTGGTAGTGATTGGAGGATGCGGTAAACTCCCAAAGTATTAGGAATCACTATACCCAAACTTTGAAGTTTATTTGCGTGCCTGGACATCTTAAGCACATGCTCACTTGGAGCTACCCTCTTCCATCTTGCAGTTAAAGAACTTTTCAGAAGCTTCATAACTTTCAATTGCCGCATGAGTCTCAAAGATTAATTTGAGATCCTCGACAATATCATATGGATCTGACTCTTCAAATCTTTTCTGAAGCTCGATTCTAAACCATACAAGATAGCACACTGAACTATGGATCTTGATTCTTAGGCGAGGTAAACATTTTTACTTCATCGGTAGCATCAGCTGCAGTGGGTCACCTAGCGGTGCATCCAGCACATAGGTCAAATTACCAGCTGTGAGGACAATCCTCAAATTGCGGAACCAATCCATGAAGTTGCTTCCATTGTTTTCAACTTTTCTTTCTCTAGGAACGCATTAAAATTGATGGTAGGGCTGCCATTGATCTACAACATATTTGCAATAGTTTAGACTAAGTTTATGACAAATTGAGTTCAAATTAATTAATGAAATTAAACTAGGTGAACTCCCTCAAAACAACATCCCTCACATTGTTTTAGTGATCACACGAACCAAATCCACTACATCAACACCGATCATCACGAGAGTTGATATAGTTTCAATGGCGAACAATCATCATGTTCATCATATCTACTATATGATTCATGCTTTGCCTTCGGCGATCCGTGTTCTGAGGCCATGTCGTACATGCTAGGCTCGTCAAGACAAACCTTAGCTTCCGCATAAGCAAATCTGGCTTGCTTACGTTGTAGTCACCAGCGGAATCAAAGACACCCGATCATCACGTGGTGCTTGAGCGCAAGCTTTGCAGCAGTGCATACTAAGGGTGAACACTTTAGAACTTGAAATTTATGTGCATGAGGATCATCTTATAATGCTACCGTCGTCTACTAAGCAATACAAGATGCATAAAGGATTAACATCACATGCAATTCATAATATGTGATATGATATGGCCTTTCTTCTTTGTGCTTCCGATCTCCATCTTCAAGCACGAATATGATCTCCATCATCACCGGCACAGCATCAAGGTCAATGACGCTTCTTCATGGTTGTCGTCCACCAGCTTCAACTATTACAACTATTTTGAATAGACACGCAGGTCTTAACAGAAATTAAAGACAACCATATGGCTCCTGCCGGTTGCCAACTTACAATAAGGAACATTGCATACATCAAATATAATCACAATCATGGCCATATCACATCATGCACACCTGCAAAACAAAGTTAGGCTTCTACTTTCTTTGCATATTTTACGTGGTTTGGGGCTTTCCATAGGTGTCGTTCTAACCTACGAACAAGAACCACAACATTGATACTAGCATTGTTGATTACCCGTTGTAAATTGGATCTTTACTATGCTAGGAGAAACAGGCACCCGCAAAGCCACTTATGCAATATAAATTGCATGTCAAGCGTGGAGCAAGTCTCATGAACGATGTCATGTAAGGTTAGCCCGGGCCGCTTCATCCCAACATACCGCAAGATGCAAAGTACACAAAAGGCAATCTACAATAAAAGCATCAACGCCCACAATGACCATTGTGTTCTACTCGATGCAACAAATCTACATATAGACACGGCTCGATACCCTTTGTAGGGGTTCGTAGCATGGAAAACAAAAATTTTCTATCGCATACAAACAAACAAGCCAAGATCTATCTACTAGATTGTAGCAACGAGTCGATGGAATAACTCACCCTCGAAGATTCCAAAGTGTTTAACGAGAGCAGATTCTCGTGGGTGATGTAGTCGTACTCTTTCCGATCTCAAGATCGCGTGAGCGATCCTTCCGGCGCCGTTCGCAGCGCTCCCATGATCGGTCACACGTTCGGTGCTCGACGAAGACCTTCCTCTCCTTGTTCCAGCGGCGGAGGTTGTAGCACTCTCCTCGCGATTCCGGCTGACCTGGCGTGGTCTGGGAGGTAGAGGAGATCCTTGAGGCTCCGCTTAAGCGGTGCGAGTATGGTGGAGCTTATGAGAGAGGCTATTAGTGGTCTAGTAATTAGACACACCAATTAGAGGGCTCTAAACCAATTAGAAGGCTCTAAACCGAAACAGCTCTAAACGGGGTCTAGGTCTAGTTTCTAGTTTAGAGGATAGGAACTTGTGTGTCTTAGGAGGGGAGCCCTGCCCCTCCTTATATAGGTGGGAGGGCTGGCTGCGCCATGGGGAGGGGAGTCCCTCCCCAACTCGGCAGGTGGGCGCCGGCTTGGGAGGAGGACTCCTCCCCAACTCGGCCTCCTCCTTCTCCTCTTTTCCCACTTTCCAAAATTGGCGGTTTGACTTTCAAACTAGCCGTTTGACTTTCAATTTAGGAATTAAATAAACCTTTTATTTTGGACAGCGAGAACACTTAGTACATGATGCAATCATTCCATCTTGCAATGACACATTCATGCACCCTTCCCCCTCCGGTCTTGGGACATTCTGGACCTTCTAGAATGTTCCCGACGAAAACACGGAACCATTCCCCAACTCCGAAATGGGACTTTCCTTATATGAATCTTATTCTCCGGACCATTCCGGATCACCTCGTGATATCCGGATCCCATCCGAGACTCGAACAACATTCGG
Source organism: Avena insularis (assembly GCA_023614405.1). Lineage (NCBI taxonomy): Eukaryota > Viridiplantae > Streptophyta > Magnoliopsida > Poales > Poaceae > Avena > Avena insularis. Next base: position 89,526 of record JAJUPC010000490.1, on the reverse strand, counting down.
TCTCTTTCTCATAATACCATAACTACTCAAACAACGTCGAATCCTTAAGTGTGTCTCCCTACGGTTCGTGAATTATGCGGACATGATCGAGACACTTCTCCGAACAATAACCAATAGAGGAATCTGGAAATTCATATGGCTCCACATATTTCTCTGATTACTTTGCGATCGAATGAACCACTTACATAAGATACCAAATTCCCTTTTTATCACGATATGTTAAATATCCGAGGTCATGATCGTCGGTATCTCGCATACCTAGTTCAACCTCGTTACTGATAAGTACTCTTTTCTCGTTCCCGTGATATGTGATCCCTTGTGACCAAGTCACATGCTTGCAAGCTAATTGGATGACATTTCACCGAGAGGGCCCAGAGAATATCTATCCGTCATGTGGATGGACAAATCCCACTCTTGATCCATGTGTTTCAACCAATACTTTCCGAACACCCAATGCCACTTTTATAGCCACCCTGTTACGGTGTGGTGTTTGATGACATCAAAGCATCCATCCAGTAAAGGCAATATGCATGATCTCATGGTCGAAGGAATTAGGTTACTATGTATCAGAAAGCATATAGCAATTGAACTATTGAAATGACTTGATCTTTATGCTACGCTTATCTATAGGAGTATGTCCACCATATCATTCTCCTAACGATATGATCTTGTTGTTGATAACATCTCAATGTTCATGACAAAGAAACCACATCATCAATCAACCAACAAGCTAGTGAAGTATAGAGGCTATACTAGGGACTTCAAATTAAGTTTACAAATCACACAAGTATTAATGGTTTCCTTGTTAATACTATTATAGCATGAATGTAAACATTTATCATAAACACAAAGATATATAATAATAACTACATTTATTATTACCTCTAGGGCATATCTCCAACAATAAATCCCCCGGCCATCCGCTAGCTCGTCAGTCCAGATCGAGCCGAGCTCGAGCTTGTCGGCCGGGGCTCGATCTGCCGTGGCCATCCACCGGCGCAGCCACCTCCGACCGTCTGCTGCTCCCCTTTTGCTCCGCCTGCTGATTCCCTGCAGTACATTGTTGTCCAATCATGCTAGGTGGTTTCCCTCCTACCGCTCTCCTGCTCTCTCCTGCTGTCGTTGAGAAGATAGGGACCGAATCCCCATAGTATGCCGATGCGGCAAGGACGGGCAAGCCTACTCCGTTTCTTTCTTTAGAACTATTACTCTTTCTTGGAAAGAAAACATTGTAGAACATGAAGTGTCCAGATCGTGCTCTGCTACTGATTTTGGTTAATTTAGTCTAGGGGTATTACAAACATATCAACATACAACTCAAACAACAAGCTACAACGCAGGAAGCCGAAAAGAACTGGTTTACAATTTCTTAGGATCATAGTTTCACATCCGTTTCTTTCGGCAGCTCATGCCACAATGGTTTCTGCACAAGCCGGAGCCCAAAAGAACTGGGCCTTATTATCATATCCTCTAGCCCCCAAGCATAAAGCCGGATAAACATCGTTAGATCCGAGTTGATGCTTTTAGGTTGAAAAAGAATGATGTAGTGTAGCCCCAAGGCTCGTGCTGTAATTTTACTTAGTTAAATTTGCAACTCGAGTCTTAGTAAGCGTCTGACAGTATTCCGTCTCTAAACTTACAGAAAATTGCATCTTCCAACCAGGAATTGCTCAAGAACATTTGCAATAAACGCAAAGAGATCAAAGCTTTGTGCCTTGAGAATTCGAAGTTGAAAATTGAGAAAGATGAAGCAGAAGGTAAACTTTTCCAACTTCCTATTTGTCAGTTAACTTTTTGCCATAGTCAAACTTGTTTTGTCCGACTGACATTTTTTCCTTTGCAGAATTGTTATGCCAATCCAGGAAGATGGTGGAGCAATCCAAGAACTTCAAGGTCTTGGAAATGGAGAATGCTAAGCTCCGGGACAAGCTTGAGAAGCTAAATTTAGAATCGGAGAAATCCGTAGCTGTTGTCCTGGAGTCAAGCAACCACGAGACCGTGAGGCTCGAAAAGCTCATAGCCCTCCGAGATAAAGAATTAGTTGATCTCAAGAAGGACTTCGATATTTAGAGGGATCTTGCCCAGACAACAGCCAGTGAACTGAATAGCCTCCGCAAGGAGCATGCTCAATGGAATCACTCTGTGCTAGGTAAGATTTCCGACTTTTTCTTTTTGTTGATTTTTCGACTTCCTTTTCAGTCAAATTTTGATTTTTTGATTATTTTCCAGCCCCCCTGAATCTTTCCGACTCTCCTACCTCCGAACCTCGCCTCTAGCGCATCAAGCTCGTCAGAGATGTCTTGTATGACTTCCGCCAAACTCTTGAAGAGGCTGGCAAGTCTGTCAAGCTTTCCGACTTGCATACAATGTCAGTGCACGAGGTGAGGGACAAGGTCAAGGAGATTCCGAAGCTTATTAAAGACTGGAAGATCTCCTATGCTTGGACTGCTGCGCAAACTGCTCTTACCATGGTGATGAGCCACCACAGCGAGATGAAAATCTGGCATGTCACCAAGGGTATTGCCGAGGAGGATGATGAGGGTAACCCACAAGACATCAAGGACATCCAAGAGTCTTGTGCAGGTTATGCTTGTCATGTGGCTGAGATGACCAATTATTCGACGCCGTTATTCAAATCCGTCGCCGTGCCTCTCTCGCCCCAAGAGCCAGAAGCCAGCGTTGCAGCTTCCAAGTCTGAGATTGAGGGCAACAATGCTATCGACTCCAGCGCTCCACCTGCTTCATCACCACCACCTGAATCTGCAGCATAAGCAGTTTTTATGCATTATTCTGAACTTATGGCAATGTAATGATGGAAACAATGTTTTATTTTGTGCTGGTCTTGCAAAAACTAATGCTTTTACTATCTTAGCACTTATGCTTATATATTTTTTATGCATGTGCATGAAAATTTCTGAAGCACTTTGTGTTTTTATGTCTATACTTGTTGCTTTATTTGGCTCTCTGCCTCGTCCCTTTCATGGGCCGGCCAACCTTTAGCACAAAAACTTTGCCGAGCAACGGAGCGCAATTGCTAAACCAGTTTAAACTCAGAAACAAAGCCGACTTCCAGTACCAACAACTCATTACTCGGAAAATGCCCGCGTCTAAGCAATCAGATAAAAAACCAAAGTATAGACAATAAATTAAATTTTGTACCCTAAGGTAACACTTTTTAAATATTCAAAAATCATAACCAGAATGAACATGAGCATAAACTACTTTCAAGCATTCTGGGATTTTTGAAAAAATGACATGCTCTTTTGGAAATAAGATGGCAAAAACTTCTCAAAGATAACATATGAGGAAACCAACAATTTATTTCACTTTGAACATGTACATATATGATTACAAGAAAATATAACTAAGAATAGAAGGGACGTAGCTGTGCAATATTTCATGGACGGTCTATTTCATCCGGTCTCGTTTACGCCAGCTCTCTTTCTCTTCCGATTATCAGGTCTTTCCTTAACTAGTCTTATATCGGTTAAATAATATGACCCATTATGCAGAACTCTGATAACCATAAAAGGTCCTTCCCAAATCGGCGAAAGTTTATGCTTTCTTTTTGCACAAGTCGGAGAACCAAATCACCTTTTCTGAAAGAACGGTTTTGCACTCTCTGACTATGATACTTGCGCAACTTCTACTGGAAGGCTATAGATCTCTTCTCAGCAACGACGCGTACTTCTTCGATTATATCGAGATCATCTTGTCGAGAAACTTCTACATCTTCTTTGATATACGCTTTGACTCGTGGAGACTGATGAATTAGATCACTTGGAAGAACTGCTTCTGCACCATAGACCAAGAAGAAAGGAGTATAGCCGGTTGATCTGTTAGGAGTTGTACGTAAGCTCTATATCATATACGGTAATTCTTCCGCCCAAGCCCCCACGGCCCGACGAAGCGGTGCCTCGAGGTGAGGTCGGATTCCTTGTAAAATAAGGTCATTAGTTCTTTCGACTTGTCCATTAGCTTGTGGATGTGCGACTGATGCAATATCGAGTCGGATCCCTTGTTCTTCTGAGAATTTGGCAAGTTCACCCATGGACAAATTGCTCCCATTGTCAGTAATTATACTATGCAGATATCCGAATCATATGATTACGTCCTTGATGAACTTTACATTTGTGGCTGCATCGCGACTTGTTACGGGTTTAGCCTCAATCCATTTTGTAAATTTATCCACCATCACTAGTAGGTGAGTAAATCCACATTTTGCCGTACGAAACAGCCCTACCATATCAAGCCCCCAGACCGCGAACGACCATATAATAGGGATTTTTCGCAGCTATTTAGCCAGAACATGTGCCTGATGAGCATTCTTTTGGCAGCATTTGCCCGTTTTGACCAGTTTATCGGCATCTGCCTTAGTTGTAAGCAAAAAGAATCCGTGTCGAAAAGCTTTTGCCACTAAGGATCTGGCTACAGCATGATGACCACACTCTCCTTCATGGAATTCTCTTAAGATTTCCACTCCTTCTTCCAAAGAAATACATCGCTGAAACACGCCAGAAACACTATGTTTATAGAGCTCACCATTTATTATAGTGTAGGATTTTGCTTGTCGGACAATTTTCCAGCTCAAGACTTCGTCTTCGGGTAGTTTTCCGTCTATCAGGAAATCCAGATAAGGCTTTGTCTAGATGGAATTATAGCCAGAACTGCTATGAAAGGTGAGTCGGATTTTGTCGGATAGTCCTCATCAACTCCAACTATGGAGGGGACCCTTAAATTCTCTAAGAAAGCACCATCCGGTATTTGTTTCTACGAAGTGCTTATCCTTGATAGAGCATCTGCTTCCTCATTTTGTACTCGAGGGATGTGTTGAACCTCAAAACCCTCGAACAATTTAGATAGTTCATCCACAACAGCTTTGTATGCTGCCATGTGCTTGTTTGTGTTGCAGATATCGGATACTTGCTGAGCAACTAAATCTGAGTCTCCGTAACACGTGAGTCTTGATATGCCAATGTTTTTGGCCATGCGTATTCCATGCAGCAGTCCTTCATACTCGGAAATATTATTGGTTGCCGTGAAATGTATTTTCAATACATAGAACAACTTATCTTCTTGGGGTGATTTGAGCACCACGCCAGCCCCTGAGCCTCCTCGTGCTTTTGATCCGTCAAAGTGAAGGGTCCAAAATTCCGAGTCTAGAGGACTTGTATTTTCTGCCGTCTTTGTCCAATCAACAACAAAGTCGACAAGTATTTGGGACTTGATTGTTGTACGCGGTTTGTACTCAATGTCAAAAGCTGCAATCTCTATTCCCCACTTTGCGACACGTCCTGTGGCGTCGCGGTTATTGATTATATCTCGCAGGGGAGCGTTGCTCACCACTGTGATCTTGTGCTCTTGAAAGTAGTGGCGTAGCTTTCTGGATGTAAAGAACACTCCATGGGCTAGCTTTTGATGATGTGGATACCGTTGTTTTGATTCTATCAGGACCTCACTCAGATAATAAGTTGGCCACTGCACCTTATGCTCATGGCCATCTTCCTCACGCTCGACTACTGTTACCACGCTTATGACCTTGTTGGTCGCCGCAATGTAGAGCTACATAGGTTCCTAAGGTTCTGGTGCTGCGAGAAATGGTGGGTTTGAAAGCAGATCTTTCAAACTTTGCAGGGCAATTTCGGCTTCCTGGGTCCAGACAAATTTGTCGGTTTTCCTCAAGAGTTTGTACAATGGTGCGGCTCTTTCGTCGAGTCGGCTGACGAACCGACTCACCGCTGCAATGCAACCAGTGAGACGATGTACGTCCTTCAGGCGAGTCGGCCTGGTAATGTTTAGTATAGCCTTGATTTTGTCTCGGTTCACCTCTATGCCTCGCTCAGAGACAATGAAACCTAACAATTTTCCGGCTAGAATTCCAAAGAAACACTTCTTCGGATTTAGCATCATATTGAATTTTCGTAGACTAGCAAATGTTTCCTCCAAGTCGGAAATTAAAGTTCCCTTCTTTTTGGACATAACTCCTATGTCGTCTACATATACATGAACGTTGTGTATGATTTGGTCGTTGAGACAATGCTGCATAGTACGTTGATATGTTGCTCCTGTGTTCTTTAAGCCAAAAGGCATAGTTTTGTAGCAGAAGGTTCCGAAGGGAGTGACAAAAGACGTCTTAATTTGATCCGACTTTTTCATTGGTATTTGGTGATATCTGGAATATGCGTCGAGAAAACAGAGTAGTTCCGACCCTGCTGTTGAGTCGATAACTTGATTGATTCTTGGCAAATGAAACGGATCTTTTGGGCATTCCTTGTTCAAAGAGGTATAATCAACACACATCCTTAAATCAATGGTGTACTTTTTAGGGATGAGTACAAGATTTTCCACCCAATCTGTATGGATGACCTCTGTTATAAAATCCGCTAATTCTAGTCAGGCTAATTCCATGGCTATTGCTTTGCGCTTTTCATCACCAAACCATCGTAAGGACCGTTTGACGGGTTTAGCGTCAGGGTACACATTAAGAGAGTGCTTGGCTAGTTCCCTAGGTACTTTGGTCATGTCAGAAGGTTGCCATGCGAAGATATCACTATTAGCTTTGAGGAACTCGATGAGAACGCTTTCTTATGCGTGGCCTAAGCCTACCCCTATGTTCGTTGTCTTGGAGGGATCATCTTCCTTCAGCGACGTTTTCTTCGTCTCTTCCGACGCCTTGAACTGCAAACTAGGCTTCAGCAGCTCGTTCTTCATAGCGGGCATCTCGAATGGATTGATGGTCTTCTTGATCTCCTGGTACTCCTGGGCGTGCAGCACGGCTTCGGCGAAGGCAACACATCCTTTATCGCACTCTTGCGCCTTCCTCGGATTTCATCGTACGGTGATTACGCCCTTTGGACCTGGGAGTTTGGTCATGCTGTAGATGTAGCAGGGATGCGCCATGAACGCCCAGTAAGACGGACATCCGAAGATGGCGTGCTAGGCACTTTTGAACAGTACCACCTTGAAGGAGAGTGGCTCGGTCCGATAATTGTCTCGGGTTCCGAATGTCATGTCCGGAGTAATCTCACCCAGAGAATCCTCCTGTCTCCCTGGTACAATGCCATGGAAAGTTACACTGCTGTAACTCAACTAGCTCTCGTGTAGCTTCATGCGGTGGAGGGTATCGATGTAGAGGATGTTAATGCTCCTTCCACCGTCTATGAGTGTTTTAGAGAACTCATAGCCATCAATAAGAGGATTGACGACCAGAGGGTACTTTCCCCAATGATGTGTTTTCCTCGGGTGATCTGAGCGGTCAAAGGTGATGGTTACATCCGACCAATCCAGGAATTGTGGAATAGCCGGAACCGTGGCATTGAGCTCACGGAGAACCGCCTTCTTGTTTTTAGCAGGTTGGGATCCAAGGAAGCAGACGTATGCGTCTTTCTTAGTCGGAAAAGTCTTCTTTCCATCCGACTTGGGTTCTGCAGCGGCTTCCGCTTCTTCCATGTCGGAATCTTCCTTGGGCTCCTTTCCTTTCTCGGAATTTTTCTTTCCTTTTCGTAAGCAGCTCTGTAGCCAGCGGTTAAATCTTCTTGATGTCGTCATTGAAATGACATCGGCATTTGTGTGGGTAGATCCTCCGTTACTATACAAGTGGTCGACACAGGGATTATTGGCTATGTTGGCTCAAGTATAGGTTCTTCTGGGTTGCTGATCTCCGCTGCCCTGGATTCGGGAAGTTCCACGGCCTCTACCCCGACCGCCTTCGCGCCCTCCTCGTCCTCTAGATCTGAATGTTGTGTTGACAGCTGCGTTGTCCGGAGCCGGCTTTTCGTCCGAGGTGTTCTTGCGCTTCTGAGTTTGTTTTGGCTGTTTGGCCGCATTGGGATTGGCCAGAATATTTAGCAGCCTTCTGAATCATCATCCGCATGAGCATATTTTCTTGCCGTTTCTATCATTTCTCCCAAATCTGTGACGTGGTCACGCTTCAGTCTGTGACGCAAAAGTCCGACTGGAAGTTCTGCAATAAAAGATTCTATCGCAGTTTGCTCATTTACTCCTTCGCAGGAGTTCTTTGTGTGAATCCAGCATCCGAGGTAATCCCGACAGGTTTCTCCGGGTCTTTGTGTGCAACACTGCAAGTCTCTGACTGTGCAGGGCCTCCTGTATGTTCCCTCGAAGTTTGAAAAGAACGCACTTTGCATATCATACCAGTTGTGAATTGAATTCTCTAGCAGTTCACTGAGCCATGATCGAGCCGTCTTCCTTAGCATGATCGGGAGATATCGGACTGCAACCAGGCTGTTTCCTCCTTTGGCAATGCAGCAGTCCTGGAAGAAATCCTGGAGCCAGGTATCTGGCCGAGCTGTGCTGTCATAGGGCTGAATGTGTTTGGCAATACCAAAGTCAACCGGATATTTGGTCTGACGTATGCGTGGTCCAAATCATTTGGGTCCCACATACACGTTTTCTTCTTCGTACCGCCGCGCTTCTATGTTTGATTCGATATGATGGCGAGCGTCGTTTGGCGAGAGAGATCCACGCCTTGGAGGCTAACGGCTCCTGTGCGGCGGAGTCAGATTTCTGCTTCTCCTTTCACCATTGTCACCACCACCTCTGCGGCTTCCATGGCTACGTCGGGATCCTTCATGGTCACTGCTAGGAGGCGATGGTGGCCCTGGTCGATTATTTCTGGCTGGATTACGCAGTGGTGGCGGTGGAGCCTCATTATGCTGACTCTGATGCCTATTTCTTTGGGCATCGTCCCTACTTGATTCAGGATGATCCGGATCATCTCTTCGTCTGGTATTGCCATCCGGATGGCTCGGTGGTGGCATCCTTAGCCGATCTTGCTCCTCTCATTGGCGGCGTGTTTCCGGGTCTTCTCTATAGCGGTTGTTTTGCCAACGATGGTCCTGATGAGGAACCATTGCCCGGTGTCATCAGACGTAGCCAGAATAACTCTTGCCCAGTCACGTGCCGGCCGGCGGGAGTGGCCGTTTGAGCCGGTTCTTGAATTCTCTTCTTCTACACGGGGATGATAGCATTGATTCGTATCCCTGCGAAGCCTTACGTCAGCGCTTTGTTCAGCGCTAGTGTGGCAAAACTCGGACTTTGAGGCCAGCTTGCCACTAAATGGCGCGGCCGTTTTTTGCTGCTTTAATCCTTTGTCCAGCAACGCGAGGCACTGCTGGACCTGCTGCGGAGACAAATTGTTGGCGAGGATGGCTCGAGCTGCAGCAGCGTTTTTCAATGGCGTGCTGTAGACTCAGATCTTCTGTGCATCTTTTCCGTCGAATAGATCTTTGTGGATATCCAGGTTCTTGTTAGCAAGAAATGTACCTCCCCTTGTCTTGTTAGGGTGTCTCTTGAAATATGACATATATTTGGCAGGATCACTGTCTAACTGATGCCTCATCTCGACGATGCGCGCGGCTTCCTCGAGTAGAAACAGACGGTGCTTTTCCAGGTCCTTAGCCCTTTTCTCCAGCGCCTCCGGTGTAAGATCCGAAGCCGTTGGGATTGGAATTGTGAGATCATCTCCGTGAATTTCACGTGCACCCTTGGTGACAACGTGTCCATCCACAGGAGGGTCGATCGGGGTGGTATTAATCGGATCCCCGTCCTGATTCTCCATCTCGATCTCTTCATCAACCTTTTCTTCGTTGGTTTCCTCGACTTCTGGCTCTGCTGGTGTCAGATTTTTGTTGTTGTTGTTGTTGTTCTTCTTCTTCTTCTTTGACCGCCCAGTAGCCTTAACGTGCGTACCGGTGGCAAAGACAGCTTTCGGTCCAGTACCGGGGGATAAAATTCCGTCAGTACTTTCCGTTATGGTTGGCTTGTGGACCTCGGAAGAATCTTCGGTGTCCATATCATCCTGCGAGATGTAGCTTTCATCCATGATATCATATGGATTAGGAGAATTTTCCGGCTCACCTTGCGTTTTCTTGGAGAGGTGTTCTTGTTCATACTTCTCCATATCTTCGTCGAAGTCTCGAAGTTCTTGCGACGTGAGTGACTACTGAGGGGAGCCAGGTAAGTCCGTGCTATCTTCGATTGAGTCTAGGACTGAATCGCTACCAGCTCTAGCATCGACGGAGTCGGATCCAGTGCTTATGTGGTACACGAAATAGTTCTTCTTCTTGTTCATGTTCTTGAGGTAGTGGTATAACTTGGTTTCCGCTTTGACATCGGCAGATTCGGATCCGTAGCGGATGTACTCCTCATCTGTGTACCCAATCTCGCTGGAGAGATCAGATCCAGATTCTTCTTCCACCTCTTCCTCCACTATAGGAGTAGGCTGGTTGGGTTTGATTTTCTCCGAGACCTTGAACTCTTCCGCCTCTGCGAACAAAGTAGATTAGGATTTTCTTCCGCCATGCTCATCACCTCAAGGGTGGGTTGGGCGGGTTCAGCGAAACCGAGATAAATATTGATCTCGCTAATAGATATGATCGTGTAGGTCGTCACTGGTTTCGAAGCCGGAATCTAGGTCTCGTTGAGAAGAATGAGAGGAACATCACTGGCATAGACCACGCAACCCATGGCGATAGTTTCGCCGATTCCTGCACGCATAGATTCCGTCTGGAACGCATCTCCAAAGGTCACTGATGACCCACAAGTGTAGGGGATCGCAATAGTCTTCGCGGGTAGTATTACCCAATTTATTGATTCGACACAAGAGGAGACAAAGAATACTTGCAAGCCTTAACAACTGAGTTGTCCGTTCAGCTGCACCTGGAAATAGTTCTTGCTCATAGAAGTTTATCAGTAGCAACAGTTTGTAGTAGCAACAACAATAGCAACAGTGAAACAGTAGCAATAGAAACAGTAACGGTAGCAGTAGGATTCGAGTGCGGTAGGCATAGGGATGGATGGACGGGCGTTTCATGGACGAGTCTAAACATGTAACTTCAAAGAACTAGGGCATTGCAGATAAATAATAATAAGCATCCAAGTACTAAACAATCCTAGGCATGTGCTCCAAATATAGTCATGCGTGCTCGCAATGAGCACTTGCACAACATCTTTTGTCCAGCCAGCCCGTGGCAGCGGGGCCTCGAGGGAACTACTGGCAATTAAGGTGCTCCTTTTAATAGATCACCGGAGCAAAGCATTAACACTCCGTGAACACATGTGATCCTCACACCACAGCCATCCCCTCCGGTTGTCCCAATTTCTGTCACTTCGGGGCCTTTGGATCCGAAAAATGATATGTGTACACAACTTGCAGGTAAGATCATAAACAATACTATCATAATGATTCAATAATAAGTTCAGATCTGAGATCATGGCACTCGGGCCCTAGTGACAAGCAATAAGCACAACAAGTTGCAACAAAGTAAAATAGCACTAATAGAGATACTAGGCACTATGCCCCTAATAGATCTTATTCAGTTATATGATAGAACTCATCCAATCCCTACCATCCCCAAGCCTACAGCGGGGGATTACTCACTCATGGATGAGGGAAACATAGGTGGTTGATGGAGATGCGTTGGTGATGACGATGGCGATGATCCTCTCCAAACTCCCCGTCCCAGCAGGGTGCCAGAACGGAGTTTCTGGATCCGAATCTTGGTTTCTCGTGGAGGCGACGGAGCGGTGTCATGGTATTGCCGACGAGTACGCCATGGAGGGGTCCTCACAGTGAGTGTTTAGAGACGTGGGGGAAGGCGGACGGTTGACGGGTACGAGGTAACACAGCTTACCTAGGTCCAGATCCCACAACGGTGGCGGAATCCTACTCCTGCTATAAATCACTATAATGGCAATACGCCGAGTTACAGAGATAGGTTCGTTGTGCGAGGTGTGACTAGAAAGTCTAAGTTGTCTTCTAAGATCATGCCCTAAAGGCTCCCATAGGCCTGACTTATATAGTCGCCAGGTCCCAGGGTTACAGGGAAGAGTCCTAGCCGGACAGGTTACAGAGTCCTACACTGTCTATTACTAGTCTAGCGTGTCTTGTACTCCAAGGCTCCGGGTACGCTGGTAACTCCACCGTAGCCTTCCTTTATCCAGCATGGGCCTCCTTTCTGGATCCATCTAACTGGGCCTCCCAGCAGGCCATGGGCCATGCTACCAACTGTGGGCCACCCGGGTTATCCGGATAAGAGACATGCTATGAGGATACCCATATAGCATATCCCCAATAGTAGCCCCCAGAGAACTCCGAGATCTTGCGCCGTCTTGCCTCTTCGCGTTGAATGCTCCGTCTAGATGGATGTCGGTAAACCGTCAAGCAATATCTTGTAGTCCTCCCAAAGAACCCTGCAAGGTTTTCTCCGTCTTTCATTTTTAAGTCGGAGAATGCTAAATCTTCTATCGTACTCTTCCGTAGCCGGACTGGATCCGTCCATGCCAGAATCTTCCGATGTGATGGTTCATCGGCCTATGACAGTTAGGGCGACGTAGAGATAGGTCAGCAACGCCTTGTAACTCACACATGCAGAGAACACAATCATGTCCGTTTTTCCCGCGCGAGAGATACGAACCGTTGGCGGCGATGGTTGGTAACATGGAGAAATTTCCGCGCACGTCCCCGCACACGTCGACTACGCGGCAACCGTTCGATCATGCTGCATGAATCTTGATGCCAGAGATGATAAATAGCAACAACGGTGGAAAATTTACTTTTCACCTCATTCTCCTCTGCATCGTCTCCTTCCTCCAGTGAGCACCTCCTCGAGCTCTCCGCGCAACGTGCGAAAGAACCCTATCTCCTCAATCTCTCCCATTCTCCACCGAAAAACTCTCAGTGGCCAGCAGCAGCTCCTCCCCTTCCATGGCAGCGTCAGGCGATGCCGCGGTGAAGCCGGCGAGCGCTGTCATCATGCCTCCAGAGGGGATGGTTATTCGCAAGTCCGCGGTGGTCGAAGCCACCAGCGGCAACCATAATCCAGCGACGCTGGAGCTACTGGAGGAGGAATACGACTCCCACAAGGGCGACTGGCGCGGTTCGGATATTACGGACCGCGATATCAAAGAGCTGATCAATGAGGGCTACCTCCCCGCAACGGAGGGGATCGCCTGGCAGGCGGCGCTGGCCGGCGAGGTCACTCCTTCTCCCCAAGTCGGAGAGAAGGTGTACCTCAAAGCATAGATGGTACGCGGCGTCTCCCTGCCCATCTCCAATTTTTTCCTTGTTGTCCTCAACCATTACCGAGTACAACCTTAGAACCTCTCCCCCAATAGCATCCTCACCCTTAGCAACTACGCGGCGCTCTATGAGGGTTACTTAGGCATTAGGCCTAGGCTAGATCTCTTTATATACTTTTTCACTGTCAAGCGCGAAGCCGGAGCCGCCAAGGACGAGCTCAGAAATTGTGGCACCATTAGTTTTAAGATCTGGCCTGGCCGGAGCTTCCCCGACATCGTCGGACACGAGTCCTACAAGAACTGGCAATGGTTGTACTTCTACGACCTAGATATCCCTTTGGCTGGCCGAGAAGTGACGTACCCGGACTTCGTCGATGGAGCTGCCGCCGAAGCCCCAACATGGAGATCCCAGGCCTCCCTTCCGTCCGACATTGGCCGAGAAGTGACGTACCCGCGCTATAAGGCGGATAGAGTGGTTCGTAGATACGGGTCTGACTGGATTGGACCTAGCCAAGTGCTAGTTCGTCAGGCGGATCCAGCCTCTGCAGCACCGCTTGAAGCTGATGCACGAGTATTCCAATGATAGAAGGGATAGACTCCGCATATCCGAGGAAATTTTTTTGAGCGACTCCGTCAAGCTCCGCCTCAAGGACATCGTCAAGGTGAAGGACAGGAAGCATGGCTTCACCATCACCTACGACATGTTAGTAGAGAGCAAGTGCCCAAAGGTACCTGTTTATTTTCCGTGTATGACATATACTCTAGTTCTTCCGTCTAGCCATTACCATCTCATCTAACACTGTGGTTTTTTCACTTAACAGCTTAGCGACATAGATGAGGATAGCATGGCTCCCCAAATCTATGATCCAAAGATCAAGGAAGTCACCGTCGTGTCCGACGACGATGCTCCGTTGGCGCGAAACTGGAAGAGCTCCACCTCTGACGCTGCCGACGGAGGCAAGAAAAAGAAGACGGAGGGTGGAGCCTCCAAGAAGACTACCGCCACCCTGGAGGCGGAGAAAAGAAAGGTTACCAGGATCCCCTTTGTGAAAGCACCCCCTCTTGTGTAAGCTTCTTTCTCTCTGACATAGTCCATTGTCTGTTTTATTCCCGTACTTATACGTTTTGTATGTTTCAGGAAGAAAGCCACAACCAGCTTGAAGAAACCTGCAAAACTTTGGGGGCTTATAGAACCGTTAAGGATATGCTGCATCGCGACGCATCCCACGCATCTCCCGCCATCGCCCCTGTCACTCCCATCGTCCAACCCTTGTCTGCTCCGACAAGCTCTCAAGCTAAAGAAGCATCTGGCCCTTCCGCCATGGAAGTGGACTCAGGTGCCTCCATAGAGCTCGCTGTTGTCGGCGAACAGGTGACACAGGAAAGTGCCGCCAACCAAATGGCTGAAGCTTCGGCTAAGGATGCCATCGGTAGTGGTAAGGCGGTGGTGGAGGGTGGTACGTCTGTCGAAGGCGGCGTCCTCGCCCCCAGGAAGACCATAGAGTTTCCGAAGATAGTCTATCCGGTACTTACGCCTAGTAGCACTTCTCTGGTTCCTGGTGCGGTGCCGACATCTCCAACATGCGGTCTTGAGGAGCTTCTCCGGCAAGCTGAAATCTTGCAAGGAAACAGTGTATCCTTTGGCAAGTTGCTGGCTGAGAGTGCTACCAATCTCAAGATCATTGCACTTGTAAGTTTTACTTGCCTTTTGCATTTCATATGAGTATCCCACTGTAGCCCCCGAGGATTTAGACGGAAAACCATAGGTCTTTTCATCTAAATGCTCTAAGAGTTCCTAAGCTAGAAAACTTCTCACTGTAGCCCCCAAGCATATAGTTTGAATGAATTATTCCGACTAGATGCTTTAAGAGTAGCATACGCAGTGTTTATAAATTTCAATACTATAGCCCCCAAGCTTCTAGTTGTAACTGAAATAGTTCCGACTAGATGCTTAAAGAAAATCTAACCATATGTCTGAGTTAAAAACTTTATACTGTAGCCCCCAAGCTTCTAATCGAAAACTAAATTAGTTCCGACTAGATGCTTAACGAAAGACTAAGCATATTGCTAAGTTAAAAAAACTCTGGCTGTAGCCCCCGATCTTCTAGGTGGAAATTTTCCGGCTAGATGCTCCAAGTAGACCAAACAACGTTTAACTTTCTTCTATCCATAGAATGAGAATGCTCAGAGGGGCATGGCCAACGACAAGTACCAGAAGATGCGCGCGAACTTGGAAGCCGAAAAGGGTAAATATGCCTTCTTGAAGGAATAAATCACCAAGAGCAAGAGTCTGTTTTTCCTTTCTTTTTCGCGTTCCAACATTCTCCGAGTACTCACTTTGTACTGTTATTTCTCCGAATTGCAGAAACCATTTCCAAAGCTAAGGATATTGTTGAGCAATCCAAGCATATTCAACAGCTGGATAGTGAAAACAAGATCCTTAAGCAGGAGAGGAAGGACATGCTGAAGATGCACGAGGATTCCATGAAAGTCCTGCAGGACTCCGCCAACGAGGAGATGAATCGCTTGAAGGAGGAAATCGTGATCTTGAAAGAGCAGAAGAAGGCTGCCAATGAGCAAAATCAACGCCATCATGACGCGTACAAGATCCTCCAACAAGAACGGGACTCCATGGCGGAGACTCTCCGGCAGGCCGAGATCAGCATCTTCAGTAAGTGATTCTCCGCCTTTATTTCTAGAATTTAGATACTTTGAACTTTGGTGTTATGGAACTCACGTCCTCCTTTTTCGGAAATTTACAGCTCCTATGGGTTTAACCCGATCGCCTCCTCCGCTAAAGGAATGCATGGTCCTTGCTGGCAAGTTTATCAACACCGCCATCACGAAGACAAAAGAGATTGCCAAGCCCCTCTAGATTAACATCAAGGCAGTGGTTTCTGTGGCGAAGTTCTCGGAGATCCTGCGCCGATCCCCCGAGCGTATCTCAAGTTGGAAAGCTTCGTGTGCACGGGCCGGTGCAAGGATGGCGCTGTCCATGGTCAAGGCACATTACAAAAATGCCGACATCGACACGGTGACCTCCGGTATCCCCGACGTAGACGACGAAGGCCAAAAGATAAACCACGAATTTATCTTGGTGTCGCTCGCTGGTTATGACACCAGAGTCGCCGAGTTGGTCGACGTTAATGTCTTTGTGCCCATGAAAACCATCGATGGCGGCAACCAAAGCTCCTCCACGTCCCTCAACACTGCCGACTTCGAGGAAGGTGACTCTCCTGCTGTCGACGATGCTGCTTCCAAGTCGCCTGCGCTAGAGGAATGAAAAACAATTTTGTAATATTTGTTTCCTCTCTAATGTGTATGCGGAAAAAACTTATGTGTTAACTTAAGGCTGAAAACAATCGTTGTTATTTCCTCCTACTCAAGAATTTGTTCCAGCATGTATATATTTTTTAAGCAAGTGTTGGCTTATCCATTACTCTGGTTTTTATGCTTGACCTTTCGTGAGTCGGAAGACTCGTTGTCGGAACCATGCGCTCAGGTGATGATGCCCAATGGCGCTGTCAATAACCTAAGGACAAAATCGCTGACAATAAGTGCCAAAAGTCACTACTCTAGAATCCACATAAAAACAACAAAGAACATGTAGACCAGAAAACTTAAGCTAACGCCTGTAGGCGGAATTTTCACAAGTGCAAATGCAAAGCTTGTGCATAAAGGTTTTATACGATCCAAAAAATGAACACTAAAGGAGGTAAAAGACTCAGGAATATGAGTGAATCAGAGAGCTTTATTTCAAGAGATACACAATAGATAAAAAATGCTAAGTGTAGAAAGGACGTAGCTGTGCTATGTTCCATGGCCGACCAAGCTCCGGGTAGTCATCATCCGGGTCACGTCGCTTACGCTTATGAACCTCGTTGGGTCTATCCTTCAGTTCACGATTGTCAACGAGGTAGTAAGACCCATTGAGAAGTGCCTTGCTTATGATGAACGGTCCTTCCCATGGCGGGGATAATTTGTGTGACTTCTTCTGCTTAAGTCGGAGCACCAGACCCCCCTCTTTAAACGAGCGATACCGGACACAGGACTATGGTAGCTGCGTAGGTTCTGCTAGTAGATGGCGGATCTTTGGCATGCCAAAACGCGCTCCTCCTCGAGAAAGTCCACATCTAGGCGTTTGGATTCTTCAGCGTCATCTTCGTCGTAGGCGGAAACTCTTGGTGCATCGTGAAGGATGTCGGAAGGCAGGATTGCTTCTGCTCCATATACCATGAAGTAAGGGGTGTAGCCGGTGGATCTGTTGGGTGTAGTTCGTAAAATCCACAGCACAGATGGCAATTCTTCCACCCAGGATCCAGCTGCTCTATGTAGCGGTGCCTCAAGACGTGGTTTGATTCCTTGCAGAATTAATCCATTGGCTCGCTCAACCTGACCATTGGATTGTGGGTGTGCCATAGACGCAAGGTCAAGTCGGATGCCTTTGTCCCAACAATAAGCCTCCACTTCTCCGAGTGACAAATTACCGCCGTTGTCGGTGATGATGCTATGTGGGAGACCAAATCTCACCACTAGATCTCGGACGAACCTAAGGGCAGTTTCCCCATTGAGCTTTCTAATGGGTTTAGCTTCTATCCTTTTTGGGAATTTATCAACTACTACTAGCAGATGTGTAAACCCACATGGTGCCGTTTGTAACGGACCCACCATGTCCAGGCCTTGAACTACAAGCGCCAAGTTATTGGTATTGTTCGCAATTCTTTAGCAGGAACATGTGGTTGTCGGGCATAATAGTGGCATCCTATGCATGTCTCAACCATCTTGTCGGCGTCCGCCTTCGTCGTCAGCCAGTAGAATCCTTGCCGGAAGGCTTTCGCGACCAAAGATCGAGGAGCGGCGTGATGCCCGCAATATCCGAGATGGATTCCGCGTAGGATTTCAATACCTTCTTGCTGGGAGACACACTTAAGGTATACACCAGTAGTGCTTCTTTTGTAGAGCTGTCCATTGATTATGGTATAGCCCTTTGCTCGACGTACTATTTGCAGTCTTTTGATTTCATCATCAGGCAAAGTTCTGTGTTTGAGAAATTCCATGAACGGTTTTGTCCAAGCCGGAGGGACCTTTGCCACCATGCGGACGAAAGAGTCTACTCTATCCAGGTTGTCGATGTCTGCTCCCTTCACTGATGGTGTCCGCAGATGCTCTAGGAAAACTCCAGGCGGAATTCGTTTGTGCCCTGATCCAAGCTTAGAGAGCAGACCAGCCACCTCGTTTTGCTCCCTAGGTACATACTTGACCTCGTAGCCCAAGAAGCACTTGGCTATCTCGTCCACTTCGTCTCGATATGCTGCCATCATAGGGTTCCGCGCATTCCAGGTGCCAGCCACCTGCTGGGCAACCAAGTCGAAATCTCCATAGCAAACTATGCGCTTGATGCCAATATCCTTGGGTACGCGTAATCCGTGAATGAGTGCTTCATACTCCTCCATGTTGTTCGTAGCCTCGAAGTGGATCTGCAGAACGTAGTGTAGCTTATCCCCAGTTGGTGACTGTAGTAGCACACCAGCCCCCGAGTCGTTGAGCAACTTTGATCTGTCAAAGTGCATCACCCAGTATTCTGGTTCCGGTAATGGGGTAGCATCTGGCATCTCCGTCCAATCTGCGATGAAATCCGCCAAGGCTTGTGACTTGATAGCGTCGCGTATCTTGTAGGTGATCTAGAAGGCGGCAAGTTCAATGCCCCACTTCGCGACCCTTCTTGTAGTGTCGCTATTGTTTATGATGTCGAACAATGGAGTCTTGCTCACCACTGTGATTGGGTGCTCCTGGAAGTAGTGCCTCAGCTTCCGAGAAGCAAGGAATACTCCATAAGCTAACTTTTGGTAGTGCGGGTAACGCTGCTTGGACTCTATCAAGACCTCGCTTACATAGTAAACTGGTCGCTGAACTCCGTGCTCATAGCCTGGTTCCTTCCGCTCTACCACGACAACGATGCCGATTACCCGGTTGGTGGCTGCCATGTAAATTAACATGGGCTCTCTAGGCTCGGGTGCTGCAAGGATAGGCGATGAGGAAAGTGTCTCCTTGAGCTGCTTCAATGTTGCATCTGCTTCGTCCATCCATGTGAATTTGTCCACCTTCTTCAGCAACTTGTAAAGCGGCAGAGCCTTCTATCCAAGTCGGCTGACGAACCGACTAACTACTGCAACACAACCTGTTAGTCGTTGTATGTCCTTTAGGCATGTTGGACGGTTTATATTTAAGATGGCCTTGATTTTCTCTGGGTTGACCTCGATTCCATGCTGGGAAACGATGAAGCCCAACAATTTGCCGGCTGGAACCCCGAAGACACACTTCTTAGGGTTAAGCATCATGTTGTATTTCTGGAGATTATCAAAGGTTTCTCTTAAGTCAGAGATTAAGTCGTTTGACTTTTTAGACATCACCTCTATATTGTCCACATAGGCGTGAATGTTCCGACCAATTTTTTCATGTAGGCAATGCTGCATTGTCCGCTGGTACGTAGCACCTGCGTTTTTCAGCCCAAAGGGCATCGTGACATAGCAAAACGTGTCGTAGGGTGTAGTGAACGAAGTGGCCAATTGGTCTGACTTCCTCATCTTGATCTGGTGGTATCCTGAGTATGCATCAAGAAAACACAAAAGTTCCGAACAAGCCGTCGAGTCAATGACTTGGTCAATGCGAGGCAAAGCAAACATATCTTTGGGACATGCTTTGTTCAAGACGGTGTAATCAACACACATTCTTAATTCTTTGGTTCCCTTTTTGGGGACAAGTAAAGGATTTGCCACCCGTTGGGTGTGAAGGAATTCTTGGATAAAACTAGCCTTAAGTAACCTAGCTATCTCTTTGCCTATGTCGCATCTCTTCTCATCTCCAAAGCGTCGTAGAGGTTGCTTCACTGGTTTGCATGTTGGATCAATGTTCAAGTTGTGCTCGGCAAGTTCCCTAGGTACACCTTTCATGTCGGCAGGTTGCCAGGAAAAGATGTCCCTATTCTCATGGAGGAACTCGACGAGTGCGCTTTCCTATTTGGGATCTAGGTTTGTCCCAATGGCGGTGGTCTTGGAGGCATCGCCTACCACAAGTTCCACCTACTTGGTTTCGATGGAGGCCTTGAATGCTGGGGCGGAGTCAGAAATCTGTTTCTTTGTCGCGGGCATCTCTGAGGCATCGACCTTGCTCTGGATCTCCTTCAATTCTTTGCTGTAGAGGACAGCTTCTGCGTAGGATGCTTCTCCAGTTTCGCAGTCCCTGGCCTTTGCAAAGCTTCCGGATACGGTGATGACACTGTTTGGTCCAGGTATCTTGAGCTTGTTGTAGTCGAAGCATGGCTTGGCCATGAAGGTGTGGAATATGTCGCGGCCGAATTTGACGTGGTATGCTCTTGAAGGGGACCACCTCAAAGGTCATGCGCTCTTGGCGGTAATTATTAACATCACCAAAGGCGACCTGAAGTGTGATGCACCCAAGGGACCGAGCCTCCCGACCAGGAACTACGCCGTGGAAGATGGTGTTGGTCCACCTTAGGTTTGCCTCCATCAAGTTCATCTTCTGAAGTATATCCAGGTACATGATGTTGATGCTGCTTCCACTATTCACCATACATTTGGTGAACTCATTGCCGTCAATCAAGGGGTTGATGACCATTGCGAATTACTTCTTTGTAGGGATGAGGTCTGGGTGATCCTTCCTGTCCCAAGTAATTGGAATCTCCGACTAGCGCAGGTACTGGGGAACTGGGGGTAGAGTAGCCATCAGGATCCTCATAGAGGTCTTCTGTTGTTGGACGGTGGGGGTGACAAGGAAAGTGTGAAAAACTGCCGCCTTCTTCTCGAAGGGGTTCTTGCCTTTGCTGTCGATCCTGGCGGCGTGCTTGGGGTCAATGTCCTCGTCCATGTCACTTGAATCCTTGGACTCCTCCTTCTTCTTCCCCTTGCCCTTGCCTCGCGGTCTGTTCTTCTGACTTTGCTTGTAGCCGGACTCTGGGTCCTCCTTGAGGTTGTTGACGAACTTGCAGTGGCGATTGGTGTGGGTGGCCTTGCCGTTGGCATCGAGTCGTACGAGGCACGGCATATCATGGTACTCTTCGTAGGTTTGGGGAACACGGAGCGCTGCCGAGGTAGCTTCACTGCCTCGCTGCTGCCCACGACCAGCTCCCCGTCCTTGGCCACGTTGTCTGCCATCACCTCGTCCTACGAAGGTCATAGCGACCATGTTGGGAGTTTTCTTTTCTTCTGGTGCGGTTTTACGCTGTGTGCTGCTGTTCCTCCGAGCTTGAGTTGGAATGGCCGTTGCTAGCAGGGAACCGCGAGCACCATCGTCGGCAACTGCGAACTCACTAGCCAACCGAATCATCTGGTTCAAGTCAAGCTGGTGATTGTCCTACAAGCGCTTCAGCTTATGTTGGCGCAACGTGCCCCTTTCCAACCCATCGATGAAGGTGGCCATGGCGGTCTGAGCATGCACTCCTGCACATGAGTTCTTCATATCCAGCCAGCGAGAGAGGTAGGCGCCAGATGTCTCGTCTTTCTCTTGCACGCACCGCTGTAGATCGCCAACAGTGCAGGGACGCTTATACGTACCCTCGAAGTTCTTGGTGAACGCTTCTTGCATGTCCAACCAATTGCAGATGGATCTCTCCGGCAAGTCGTCAATCCATTGACGGGTCGTGCCCGCCAACATTAAGGGGAGGTACTTGACGGCGATGTTGGGGCTACCCCCGGCGATCTCCACCGTGTTGTCGTAGTCCTGCAACCATGTAGCTGGCTTCGCGGTGCCATCATAGGACTTGATGGTCTTGTCAATCCGGAAAGCTTTGGGGTAAGTTGCGGACCGTATCACAGGTCCAAAGAAACGTGGACCCAGGTATGGTCCTTCCCGGGCCTCATGGATCTTGTCTATCCGTGAACGTGCGTCGTATGGCTCCGGGCTTCTTTTCTTCTTACCAACAAGGGATGGGCTGTGTGAACGATGCGGGCCTCCTCCGCCATGGTGACTACTGGGTGGCGACGGAGGCGGAGGTGGCGGTGGGTTAGCCTTCTTGCTGTTACCCTCCTGCGACGCCTCACGCTTGTTGCGGTTGCTTGTCGGACGCGGAGGGTCATGGCGTGACCTGCTCTTGTGTCCCTGGTTGCGCTCTCCATCATGACGGGTCTGCTCCGCATTGTCGCGGATGTAGATGCCCCTCTGCCTTTACGGAGGCATATCCGTACGAGGGTGAGCCTTTGGGTCTTCGCGATGTCAGGGGGAGCGGGGCGATGGCGATGGGCGACGAGATTGGGCCCTTACTCCATGGTCGGAGGATATGGGGATGGCATCCTTCCTATTGCGCGCATCCCTCCGTCCTCGTTCTGACGAACCCATCTGGGACCAGACATCAAGAGGAGATCTGTCCCTTGGCGTTTTATGCTGGTTAGACTGGCACAACGCTGGGCAGACTCAATCCTCTGAGAGGTGGCATTTTCCTGCTGTTTTACCGCCTTGGATACTAGGTCATAAACCTGTTCCACCGCTTCGGGTGATCTATCCTACTCCAAAAGGGTCTTGGTGACGGCGAGGTTGAGGAGAGGAGTGGGCATCACCTGCTTGCCTTCACTGTCCATGTATATCTTGGCCTGTGCCGGCTTCGGGGGATCCCATCCTAGGTTTCGCCGCACACCAGGATCGCTGATGACGCGAGCCGGAGCTTTTTTGGCCTTCTGCTGTTGCAGCAGAGTCTTGTACTCGGCCTCCATTGCTCTAGCTTTCTCTATTGACTTCTGCGCGTTGGCTAGATCTCGATCTAGCTTTGCGCCTTGCTCCACAATGGCTTGCGCTTCCTCTAGCAGCTGCCGGTGCTTCTCGTCAAGCTGCACTACATTGCGAATATGAGCTACGGTCATAGGCTCGACGAGGAGATTGCCGTACATTACTCTATTAGCTGGAGTGACTTGGGCAGCAGCAGACGTAGATACCGGAGGCGACAAGTTTGCGTTGTTGTTGTTGCTCGGGCCGGTGCCGAGTTCCTGTGGCTGTTGCATTGGGTTAGGTGGAGGGGGCATGTCTTTTGCGCGATCATTGTCGGCAGCAATAAGTGGTCCCTTCCCCTTGTCCAGCGCTGTATGCGGAGCTCTCCCGGGTTGATCTTCATCCATCGTCGTCCCAATGGTGACGAACACTTCTCGGGACGCGTCGGCGTTATTGGCCTACTCGTCGCGCTGGTAATCTTCCTCCATCTCCTACATAGCAGAGTCTAGCTCCTCCGGGCTGAAATCTATCTCCTCTGAGTCTGCACTGAATTCGGCGTAAAGCGCATCGATCACAGAGTCGGAGGGTGACGGGGCTTCCTTGATGACAGGGGGGTGGAGGTGCAACGGGCACGACAATGACTGGAGGTGGTGGGGCAGCTGCGGCGATGGCGGCCGGAGGAGGTGATGGCGATGGCTGAATCGGTGGCACTCCGTCAATGAGTGCCTGAGTCGTTCCCTCTGCCTCCGCGTAGCTGTTGACGGAGTTCACCATACTTTCGAAGGTGAGTCGTCCTGAAGCCTGCTGCCGCCTTAGAGAATGTCGGAGAAGCGTTTCCTGGTCCAATCCTTCCACAAAGTGATACATAGCATCATCATTGGGGTAATGTGCTAGATCGGCTCGTATACGGAGCCACCTGGCGAGGTAATCGTGGGGGTTTTCGCCCTCTCTCTGAACGCAACGCGCCAAATCGAAGATGGTGACCACGCCGACGAACTTGGATCTCTGTTGTCCAGACGCACGGGCGAAGCCGGCGGACTTGCAGTGATCTTCCACTGTTATATCCCGCACAGGGGCGGTTTGGGTGGGCCTTGAATTTTTCCGATCTTTACCGGCAAACTCCGAGGAGAGATCCGACATTGATCCTTTCGGGAACGTGTCCTGCCCGTAGGCGGTCCGTGCGGGTCTTGATGCTCCTCCGACTCCCAGGGAACTAGTGCCCGAGTCGGTTTCGCCGATGAAGAGGTGAATGTCTCCGATGGGGACGATCGAGCACCGCGTAGGGTTCGTCTTCACCAGGATCCAGAACTCGTCGGGAGGGACGATCGGAACGTTGCCGGAGAAGAGAACTCGACCAATGGCTACGGTTTCCCCGATCCCCGCAACGATCTTGGTCCTCGCCCACTAAAGAGCCTGAAGCGCCTCTTGCCCCATGGTGGGCACCAACTGTCGTGTTATTGCCGACGAGTACGCCATGGAGGGGTCCTCACAGTGCTTGTTTAGAGACGTGGGGGAAGGTGGACGGTTGACAGGTACGAGGTAACACACCTTACCCAGGTTCAGATCCCACAACGGTGGCGGAATCCTACTCCTGCTATAAATCACTATAATGGCAATACGCCGAGTTATAGAGATAGGTTCGATGTGCGAGGTGTGACTAGAAAGTCTAAGTTGTCTTCTAAGATCGTGCCCTAAAGGCTCCCATAGGCCCGACTTATATAGTCGCCAGGTCCTAGGGTTATAGGGAAGAGTCCTAGTCGGACAGGTTATAGAGTCCTACACTGTCTATTACTAGTCTAGCGTGTCTTGTACTCAATGCTCGGAGTGCTGGTGACTCCACCGTAGCCTTCCTTTATCCGGCATGGGCCTCCCTTCTGGATCCATCTAACTGGGCCGCCTAGCAGGCCATGGGCCATGCTACCAACTGTGGGCCACCCGGGTTATCCGGATAAGAGACATGCTATGAGGATACCCATATAGCATATCCCCAACAAGCGGAACTCTTTCTGGAAAACTATCGAACCCCCCTCTGTTTTTAGGTCGGAAGGCAACTTACAGACGCGGAGGGAGGCCGAGAAGCTGCACAGGGTGGCAGACCTCCCCAGCGCTGGGTCGGTGGCTCACTGGGTGGGTCTGGCCCACCCCCATGCCTCCCCTCTGTATCCCCTTATGGCTCCGTGGATCTTCTGGTGAAATATAATTTTTGGCATATTTTCCGGGATTTTTCCTGATAGTTCCTTTTCTGCACAAAAATAAGACACCAAGGTAATTCTGCTGAAAACTGTGTCAGTCCATGTTAGTTGTATCCAAATCACAGAAGTTTAAAGAAGAAACAATAGCAAAGTGTTCGAGAAAGTAGATATGTTTTGGACGTATCAACTCCCCAAGCTTAGCTTATTGCTTGTCCTCAGGCAATTTAGTTGAAAACTGAGTGCGATAAAAGAACTTTCACGAACACTTTGCTTCATATGATGTATATATTCTCACCATAGGAGTAGATGCTTAGACAATTCATAATAAGGAGTATGCAACTAAGTCTACTCAATAGTCATTGCAAGCTATGAAGAGAAACCAACTCAATAATAATAAGTAGCATGAAACATAAACATAAGCAACATTGCAATGCTCATAATAAGGTATGATAGAGTGGTATCTCGCTTGCCTTTGTTTGAAGAGCACAATATAAATTCCAAGGCACCTCTGAAGTTTACATGAAAACTAGAAGTAAAGATATTAGAGATACAAGCATCAAAGTCATGACATAATTAACCATGTTTTGGAACAAACACAAGAATGAAAACTATGCTCTCAAGAAGGTGCTCATAGAATAAGTGGTGACTCAACAAAGTTGTGAAAACGGTTTTGTGAAGGTTGGAAAGGCTTCCTAATGCTGAAAGGAAGGTACTCATTAGCTTTGATCTCCCATTGCCCCTTTCATAGGCATCTTCATTTGGTTAAGTAGAAAGTGAGGTCCACTCTGAATCATATGCTTGACAGGCCAGAGACTGGAAATCCCAAGTCCCTTGAGTACGAGGGCCGCTCCGCATGCTACTCAACTTTGGTCACCTAAAAGTTCTTGTCATTGTAAATACATGCATATCATCGAGAACCGCCAACGGGGTACCCCTTGCACATGGTACAGGAGCTTTCCCGTAACCAAAATGACAAGGCAAGCATACAATGAGCATCTCGGCAATCTTTTTATTTACCATATGCATAGCTTTTTATTGAGGAAGCTTCATAGATGCTCATTATGGTGATGCTGCAAGTTTCCACCATGATTAAACATGGCTTAGGCTAGCGGCACAGGCGTTTCTCTAACACAATGTATAAACTCCATGAAATAACAACTTCCCCTTTTATTTCACATTGTCGACATCCATAAACAAAATAGCAAAGTATCAACTTGATGAGATATCCAAAAAGTGTTCAAAGCGTTCCCCGTGTAAGACGCAGTTCTGCGACTCGACATATAATAAGCAAGCATATAACTTTCATGGACTAGTCACAATGGTTCAGGATTATTAAGCGCAAGGAATAAAGTGTGCCATCAAGTTCGTGAGAGCTTTACTAACTAACTTTCTCAAAACAGACAAACATTTTATTTTGGAAGAAAACACGGCATATGGAATATGCACTAAAATATCAAATGATGCTAATAGGTAGGTATGGTGGACACAACTGGCAAAGTTGGTTTTGAGGAGTTGGAAACACAGGTAGAGCACGTACTCAGTGCAAGTGAAGGCTAGAAATAGAGAGGGAGCGACAAACGAGAGAGCAATAACTGTCATAATCATGCTTGCAACAAAACAGGACTAACTATGGCATGTAAGTGATATAAGAACTCTAAGGAAAAAATAAATCATCGAGGCTTACTGACTATTGATTAGCTATGGCATGCGTGAGCATGTGCTAAGTCGATTCACATGAACAGTCAGAGAAGGATACCACAATTTCATACCAAAGTATGAATAAAACAATGCAAGCAAACATTCATATGACATGCTAAAAACTATTAGCAAGCTGGAGCTAATCATAGACAAGCAAGAACTACTAAGCATCCATAATGACATAAACCTTGCATAAACAGGCTAAGCATGCTCACAATGATGAGTATATGTACAAAAATTAAACAAATAGAGTTTGTTACCAGCCTCTTACCACACCTCGAGTTGTCTTAATCTTCATTATTGCCCTTCACTTGTGTGACTTGAATAATTAACATGAAAACCAATATCCACTGAGGACGGCTGAACCCTGCAAAGAACTCACAAAACCAAAGAAGAACAACAAATATTTTTGGTGTTTTTGATTTTTTTAGAAACAAGCAAACAAAGAAAAAACAAACAAAAACAAAGCAAACCAAACAAAGCAAAATCTTTTTGGATTTTTCTTTTAAGGAAAACAAAGCAAAGAAACAAAGAAACAAACCAAGAGAAACAATGAAAATATTTTTGGTATTTTGTGTTTTTGAGAAAGAAGCAACAAGAATCAAAAATAAAGCAAAACAAATGGATATACAAAGAACCGACCAAACATGATATATAGATGAGTGTGGTGTCGGTGTACCTCCCCCCCAAGCTTAGGCTTTTGGCCTAAGTGGGGCTCAATCCCATGGTGCCCAAGTAGATGCACCTTCGTAGTATGTCGAGGAAACTCCCTCGTCACGTGCAGGCTCGAGGCCTCCTGTAGTGCACAGTACTGGGGTCATATCTTCTTCTCCTGATAGTGCCCGTGGAAGTTGAGAGAGCGCAGCTTGTTATCCATCTCCCCCTTCGTGTGTGATCAAGGTCCCTAAGAAATACTGAGCAAAGTGGTTTGGGGTAGAGGGATCTCTCTCTCTCTCTTCCCCGTCAGTAAACAACATTCTATAAACCAAGTTCTCAAGTGTAGATCTAGAGGTGACAAAGTGGTGCGCCTTCATGGAAGCAAGATCAAGTCTCTGGGGAGCCAAAACTGTATGAAGGGGATCAACAACAATGTTCAAGGCAGCAGCGATACAAGTAGCAATAATTCCCCGATAAATGGGTCCCCTAGCAGCTAAGCGACGAGCAATGAGGGAACCAAGGTTATACTTTTCCTCACCGTAGAGCGCAGCAGCTAAGAAGGCCAATTGATAGTTGGATATATTACTAGTGTTCTCCCTACCAAGAACACTGGTGGTAAGATAGTAGGTGAAGTACCTGATGGCTGGAAGTTGAATGTTCTTTATCTTCCCCCGCTAAGCTCTGCGGTCATCATCATTGGTTATTCCTCGGTATAGTTCCAGCAAATCAGCAGGAAGGGATGTAATCTTCTTTGATGACCCCTTTGTACCAAGTCCCAAGGCCTTGCAAAAATTCTTCAATGTCATAGAATGAGCCCTGCCATAAAGTCTGAAAGACACAGAAGAATTGAACAAACTATTCGTGAAGGAGAAACTCTCCACGAATGTTTTAGCAAGTGAAGAATATTGTGCACTCTCATCCTGCATGAAACTTGTTAGACCAGCCCTCTCAATCAAAGCCATGAAATCATTAAGAATCCAAGCAGCTCATAAGAAAGTTTGACAAGGAAAGGTGGAGGGGTGCGCATCCCCTTCATCCCCCTCGTCACCAAACCGCGGAGTCATAAGATCCTCATTGTATGTGGGTCTAGAGCTTGTAGATGACCTTGTGAGCCTTGCCCTTCTAGGTGCATCACTCTCAAAAATGTCACCAAAGGTGTGGTGGTCCATGACTTCCCTTTGCTGAAATTTTAAACAACCATCAAACCAAGTGATTTCTAAGTGGATAAATGATGAGCAACTACTATAGGAACTTGCTAGAGGACTACACATGCATCAAAACAAAGTTTCTAAGCATAGAACAAGCATGCAAGCTCAAACAACCTATCACCTAAAGTAGAAAAATACTCAAGATACAATCTACCAATCACAAATCTAATTGGACAAATGGAGGAGGCACATACCAAGGAGCAAACCCTCCAAAAATAAGCACTTGAGATGGGCTGAACAAGGAGATCAAAAATCGCGAGCAAGAACAGCAAGAACTTGAGCTTGAGCAAGTTTTCCAGTGTTTTTCGGGAGAGATAAAGAAGGTGACTTTGAGGAGGCAGCCTGGAGGGGCCCAGGTGGGCCAGACCCCCCTAGGCGCCACCAGTGGTGGGCCCACGCCTACCACACGTGTGGGGCCTAGGGGTGGCCTCCTGGGTCATCTCAGGTAGCTCTCTGTCCCTTTTTTCGAGGAAAAAATTATTTTGAATTTTCTGGGATTTTTCGGGAAACTTTATTTTTGGCCAATTTTCAGGGTATGAAAATTGATTTTCTCGCAGAAACAGTTTTTTCAGAAGAAGCAAAAGCAAACCATAAGCCAAACTACATGAGATCTAAGAAACTCAAAAAGCAAACAACTAGCAAAACTAAAGCTAAAGCAAAGACTAGGAAGGAGAAGGGAAAAAGAAAGCAAGTATAACCATAGTGGAAACATTATTTTGTTCATTAAAATCCTTTTGTTAACAAGGTTGATCAGGTCTTGTTACCAAAACAATCTTATATGAAACAAAAATTTGCATTCCACAAGGTGATTATGTTACCTCATATTTGATAGCAATGGTCCCAATCATAATAGTTTCAAAATTTTCTTGTGGAATGGGACAATATATTTCTCCAACCTTGATGCCTTCAATATTTTCAATAGAGTTTAGGCAATAGCTCTTAACAACCTTCTTGGGGAAATAGACAGTGTTCTCTTTGTCATTAATATTGAATGTTACTTTTCCTTGATTGCAATTGATGACAGCACCTGCAGTATTAAGAAAAGGTCTCCCAAGAATAATAAACATATTATCATCTTCAGGCATTTCAAGCACAACAAAATCAGTTAGAACCATGCAATTATGAGCAACTTGAACAGGAACATCCTCACATATACCAACAGGAATAGTAGTTGACTTATCAGCCATTTGCAAAGATATATCAGTCGGTATCAACTTTTCTAGCTGGAGTCTCTTATAGAGAGAAAAAGGCATAACACTAACTCCAGCTCCCAAATCACATAAAGCAGTTCTAACATAATTATTCTTAATAGGGCAAGGAATAGTTGGTATACCTGGATCACCAAGTTTCTTTGGAACCTTACCATTGAAGGAGTAATTAGCAAACAAAGTATAAATCTCCTCATTAGGAATCTTCCTTTTATTAGAGACAATATCCTTCATATACTTTGAATAAGGAGGCAACTTAATAGCACCAGTCAAAGGAATTTGCAGAAATAAAGGCTTCATCCACTCACAAAACTTGTTGTAGTGTTCTTCCTCCTTTGACTTGTGTTTCTTACCTAGAAAAGGCATAGGTTTCTGCACCCAAGGTTCTCTCTCTTTACCATGTTTATTAGCAATAAAATCTTCATTCGTGTACCTAGTGTTCTTAGTGTGTTTCTCAGGTTCTTCCTCAACTTCCTCCTTATCAGGAGCATCATTTTCATTATTACCACTCTTAGTTTCAGCATCAGAGATAGATATACTATTAGGATCTACAGCAGATTCAAGTGATTCCTCTACTATCTTATGTTTCTTTTTCTTTCTCTTACGAGGACTACCACTATCTTCTACTTTTTGGGAATCCTATTCTATTCTTTTAGGGTGTCCTTCAGGATATAAAGGATCTTGAGTAGCTGCACCACTCCTAGTTCTAATTCCATAAGCATGTTTATTTCCTGAAGCATTAACTAGCATATCCTTTTGCACCTTAGCAAGTTGATCAAGTTGAGTTTGAACCATTTGAAAGTGTTTACAAAGCATTTTAATATCATTAGAAGTTCTTTCCACAATATCTTTCAACTCATGGATAACTCTAGAGTTTTCCAATAAATGATTCTGAACTTGTTTATTAAAGTGACCTTGTTTAACAATAAAAATGTCAAATTCCTCTAAGCATTTATTAGGAGGCTTACCATAAGGAATATCACCTTCATCAAAGTGTTGGAGAGAGTGTACCTCAATAGTAGATGAGTGGGGAATTGGCTTACATAATTCTTCTATAGGAAGTAGATTCTTCACATCTTCAGCTCTAATACCTTTCTCCTTTAGACACTTCTTAGCTTCCTTCATCACTTCATCATTTAATGCAATAACTCCCCTCTTATTTGTTGTTGGTGTTGGAACTGGTTCAGGAACAACTGGTTCAGGAGTAATAGACTCAGGTGTATTCAGCTCAGTTGAAGTCCAATCATCATAATTCTTGCTTATCTTGTTCATTAATTCTTCAGCATCTGTAGGAGTCCTTTTCCTGAAAACACAATCAGCAAAGCTATCTAGGTAGGTCCTAGAATCATCAGTTAGTCCATTATAATAAATATCAAGCAACCCATTCTTAGGTAATGGACATCCAGGATATGCATGAATCAAGGAACAGAATCTTTTCCATGACTCAGACAATTTATCTTCTTCTTCCTGTTTAAAATCAAAAAGTCTCTGCAAATCAGCATGTCTAGCACTGGGAGGAAAATATTTATGGAAGAAAGAAGCAATCAAGCAATTAGGGCTATCAATGGAACCAGGAGGTAATCTATTAAACCAAGCCCTAGCTTCTCCTTTTCGTGAAAAAGGGAAGATCTTAGCAACAAAGTACTTACGCATTTTAAAATCATCAGAGAACAAAGCACTCATAGTAGAAAGCTCATTCATATGAGCTATAACACTCTCATTTTCAGTACCACAAAACGGTTATTTCTCAACAATATCTAAATAAGACAAATCAAGAGAGAAATCATAATCTTTATCTTTAATATCTATAGGAGAGGTGGCAAACTTAGGATCATAAGACTTCTTGGGAATAATAGTACGTCTAGCAATGAGACTCTTCATAGCACTAGCATCATGTGTATTTTGGCACTCTTCAACAAATTCATCAGTGAGCTCAATGTAACCATCATTAATATCAAAACTCTCACTAGACTCAGGTGAGATAACAGGTGTAACAGTGTCTTCATTAGGAGTTTCGGAATTTCCTAGACTAGCCATAGTAGCATCTAGAAAAGGACCTAATGAACCACTCGCATCAAGCACAGTAGAAGTAACATCATGAGTATCAAAAGCAGTTTCAGATTCAGCAGTAGTAGCAGTGTGTGTAGCATGAGCATGTGGTGGTCGTGTGACAAGCTTACTTATAACAGATGGTGAATCAAGATCAGCAGAGGTGTTTAGGACTGTACCTCTTCTTGTAGTGGATGGTCAAATAGGGAACTTTCCATCACGAGACTTCCCCATGATGAAAGGAGTAGAAGTGAACAGTAATAGATCCAAGTGAACTTACAAATAAAGTTATGCTCCCCGGCAACGGCGCCAGAAAATAGTCTTGATGACCCACAAGTGTAGGGGATCGCAACAGTCTTCGAGGGTAGTATTACCCAATTTATTGATTCGACACAAGGGGATACAAAGAATACTTGCAAGCCTTAACAACTGAGTTGTCAGTTCAGCTGTACCTAGAAATAGTTCTTGCTCACAGAAGTTTATTAGTAGCAACAGTTTGTAGTAGCAACAGCAAAGCAACATCAAGAACAAGCAATAAAGGAAACAAAGAGTGAAGCTTGATGTAAGAGGATCCGACGGTAGGCATAGGGATGGATGGATGGGCATTGCATGGAAGAGTCTAAACATGTAACTTCAAAGAACTAGGGCATTGCAGATAAATAATAACAAGCATCCAAGTACTAAAAAATCCTAGGCATGTGCTCCAAACATAGTCATACGTGCTCGCAATGAGAACTTGCACAACATCTTCTGTTCAGCCAGCCCGTGGCAGCGGGGCCTCTAGGGAACTACTGTCAATTAAGGTGCTCCTTTTAATAGAGCACCGGAGCAAAGCATTAACACTCCGTGAACACATGTGATCCTCACACCACAGCCATCCCCTCCGGTTGTCCCAATTTCTGTCACTTCGGGGACTTTGGATTCGGACAATGATATGTGTACACAACTTGCAGGTAAGATCATAAACAATACTATCATAATGATTCAATAATAAGTTCAGATCTGAGATCATGGCACTCGGGCCCTAGTGACAAGCATTAAGCACAACTAGTTGCAACAAAGTAAAATAGCACTAATAGAGATATTAGGCACTATGCCCCTAACAGATCTTATTCGATTACATGATAGAACTCATCCAATCCGTACCATCCCCAAGCCTAGAGCAGGGGATTACTCACTCATGGATGAGGGAAACATCGGTGGTTGATGGAGATGCGATGGTGATGACGATGGTGATGATCCTCTCCAAATTCCCCCTCCCGGCAGAGTGCCAGAATGGAGTTTCTGGATCCGAATCTTGGTTTCTCGTGGTAGCGGCGGAGCGGAACTCTTTCTGGAAAACTATCGAACCCCCCTCTGTTTTTAGGTCGGAAGGCAACTTATAGACGCGGAGGGAGGCCGAGAAGCTGCCTGGGGTGGACTCCTCCCGGGTGGGTCTGGGCCCCCCATGCCTCCCCTCTGTCTCCCTTCTAGCTCCGTGGATCTTCTGGTGAAATATAATTTTTGGCATATTTTCTGGGATTTTTCCTGATAGTTCATTTTCTGCACAAAAACAAGACACCGAGGTAATTCTGCTAAAAACAGCGTCAGTCCATGTTAGTTGTATGCAAATCATACAAGTTTAGAGAAGAAACAATAGCAAAGTGTTCGAGAAAGTAGATACGTTATAGACGTATCAGTCACCTGCCCCACGGTGGGCGCCAACTGTCGTCGGAGTGTCTACAAGTATGCCATAGGGGGTCCTAGTGGCATTGGAAAGATGGGGTGTGAGACGTCGGATGTTCCAGGAGTGGTGAACACAAGTTTACCCAGGTTCAGATCCGACTGCGGTGATCGGATCCTACTACTGCTAGCAACCCAGTAATATATCGGCGTAAGCCGGATGTTACAGCGGATTACAAGAGAGGTTCGCCTGTGCGAGTTGATTGGTTCTGTTATATTTTGCCCTAAAGGCTCCCATAGGGCCGGTTTATATAGTCTTCGGGCCTAGGGTTACAGGATAGACCTATCCGGTTTAACTAGATACAACTTGGACTACTAGTAATACTACAGGCCTAAGTTGGTAACTCTTCTGGGCCTTGTCATAACCAGAACTGGCTCCTCCTCTTTCTCTGACTGGGCCGCCCGTGAAGCAAAGCTCTAACCCGTTTGTGGGCCACCCTGGTCGGCGAGTCCTATGGGTATACCCGGAAAGTAAATCCCCAACATAGAGAACATACCCTTGTAGACCGACAAAGTTTAACGAGGTTGTACTCATGGATGATGTAGACGAACACTTGCTGATCTCAAGATTGAGAGGAAGTCCTAGCTCTGCAAATCAGCGGCGCATCCGTGCTCGCACACACGTACAAGCCACCAAGAAACCTATGCCTCCTCGCTCCAGCGATGCAGCGGAAGCAACAACTCTTTCTTGCCGAAACGCCACCGGGAACATGTATCCCGCTAGTCCGAGACCATGGGAAATAAACTAGAGGGGGAGAGAGATCCTTCACGAGGAGGTGTGAGTGTGAGAGGGGGAGAGGGGGGTCCTTTTATACGAGAGGTGTGAGTGTGAGAGATCCCTCTCAATGGCCGGCGCACCATGGAGTGTGCCCCCTCCCCTCCTTCATTCATGTGGAGGGAGCTCCACTCACATAAAGATGTCCCTCACTTCTCCAG
Source organism: Avena insularis (assembly GCA_023614405.1). Classification (NCBI taxonomy): domain Eukaryota; kingdom Viridiplantae; phylum Streptophyta; class Magnoliopsida; order Poales; family Poaceae; genus Avena; species Avena insularis. Next base: position 55,101 of record JAJUPC010000490.1, on the reverse strand, counting down.
TCAAAATCCCACTCATATTCCATTAAATTTCCACCAAATTTAATGTAATCTCTATTTAAATAAAACTCCTTTTATTTATTTAGAATTTTGTCAATTACTTTAATGGACAAACATTCACATAAAACCCCTTGCTAGTATTTCATTTCACATGCAGAAACACTTTCATCAATTTCACCCGAAACGGTTTCGGTGTCTAGTGTAATAATTTCATGAGCTTTGTAAATCTTTTTGACATGAAAATATTTGTTCCAAATGGTGTCATGTATCTTTAGTGTGTCACCCTACTGTTCATGAATAATGCGGACATGATTGAGACCCTTCTCGGATCAATAGTCAGAAGCGGGACCTGGATATCCATACTGACTCCCACATATTGAACGATAACTTTCTTGTGATCGTGAGAACCTTTTACGCTAGAATCTTAATCCCTTTGTCTCGCGATATATTACATGTCCGAGATTCAATCATCGGTATCTTCATACCTAGTTTGATATCATTATTGACATGTACTCTTTTATCGTTCCCGTGATATAACATTCTAGTGATCAAATCACTTGCTTGCAAGCTAATCAATGTGATATCACCAAGAGGGCCCAGAGTATATCTATCCGTCGTCAGAATGAACAAATTCCACTCTTGATCCATGTGCCTCAACATAACACCTTAGTAGCACTGAACCCATCTTTATAATCACCCTGTTACGGTGTGACGTTTGATGTTATCAAGATACTCTTATAGTGTTAGTGATTGACATGATCTCATGGTCTAAGGATTAGGATTACTTCGTATGATGTTATAGAAATATAAACTCAATGAATTTGATCGTAATGCTATACTTTGGATGAATGTTCATCACACCATTCCAATAATGTTGTGACCTCGTTATTAACAACATCCAATGTCCATGATCAGGAAACCTTGATCATCTTGTGAATCAACGAGCTAGTTTATAAGAGAGGCATAACTAGGAACTTTCTGTTTGTTTATTAAGCACACATGTATTAACATTTCCGTATTAACATAATTATAGCATGCAAAATAAACATCTATCATATACTTGGAATATACATGATAAAAACTTTATTATTGCCACTCAGGGCATATTCCCTTCAATCTCCCACTTGCACTAGAGACAATAATATAGTTACACAGTGATAAATCTAACACCCATTGAGTTCTGGTGTTGATCATGTTTTGCTCTAGGAAGAGTTTTAGTCAACATATCTGCTACATTGAGATCCGTGTGTACTTTACAAATCTTTATATCTCCATCCTTGACATGGTCGCGGATGGAGTGAAACCGAAGCTTAATATGCTTGGAATTTTTGTGAGACTTTGGTTCTTTGGCATTGGCTATGGCTCCATTGTTGTCACAATAAATCACCATTGGGTCCAACGCGATAGCAATCACACCCAGTTCGGTTATGAATTCTTTCATCCAAACTGCTTCCTAATCCGCTTCCGAAGCAACAACATATTCGGCCTCCGTTATCGATCCCTCCACCACGGGTTATTTGGAACTCCTCCAACTAATCGCTCCACTATTCATGAGAAATACGTATCCTGACTGAGACTTAGAGTCATCCGAATCGGTGTCGAAGCTAGCGTCGACATAACACTTAGCGAGGAGCTCTTCTTGACCTCCGTACACGAGAAACATTTCCTTAGTTCTTCTTAAGTACTTAAGGATATTCTTGACCGCTATCTAGTGTTCCGATCCTGGATCAGATTGGTATCTACTAGTCAAACTAATAACATGTGCCACATTCGGTCTTGTTGCGGGGATAACCCTCGGTAGGGTCACAAGGGGTAAAACACAGCCCAGCTTGGCTTACGCCGAGTGAATAAAGTACCAGGCCGGGTAAGTACGGCCGGGTAAGAGGATCACGTGTAGCCGACATGGAAATCATGTCGGCCCATATAAGACAAAGATGTTAACCTTGCAGGAACCAACGAGCCAAGTCTCACGAGGAGGGGCCAAGTCATGCAGGACGCGTGGCACCTTTTCGAGTAAGGATCAGGAGGGACCATGGTAAAGCGTGGTCAAAAGAGAAGGGTGACGCCAGGTGACATAAAAGGAGACGGGTGACACCCAAAGCAAGGGCTGACGTACAAAGTTACTGCGTGACGCCAAAAGTAACAGGAGGCGACGTACAGGAAGACCGTTAGCTGTCTAGATTTTTGGACTAGGCCACTGGGCTTAGGGCAAGCCCACGACCCGGCCCACATTGTAGGGACCAAGATCCAAACAGTAACCCTAGAACCCAAAGGGGTATAAGCTAGCTAGACTGCCTATATAAGGAGGGGCATAGCAGTAGTAGAAGGAGGTTGGACCTAGTAGGGAACAAGTGCATAGAACACTAGTTCATACAGCTCGAGGAGCACTTGTAAACCTCTAGTATCAATAAAATTCCTATGTGTGGAGAGTTCTTCTTGTTCTTCGTGCATGGCTGAACCATGCACACCCTCCCCGGTGACCACAAGCATCCATTCGGCCCCCCAACTTAAGCCTACCCATGGAATCTGCCGTGACACCACCACAACAGTTGGCGCCCACCGTGGGACAGAAGCAGGTGCTTGATGGAGTCTTCGTCCGGACGGGCAACATCATCGCCAAGACCGGCGAGCGCGTCTACTCTGGCCTCGTCCAGAGGTTTGGAGCGCTCAACTTCGTCAGTGACAAAGCGGGCTGCTTCGGGACCGAGCCATTCCCGAGGCACGGTCGCTTCATCAAGTTCGGCGAGCACTAGGTCTACGTAGCGGTGCGCATGGAACGCGCGTATCCGGAGCGCGTCATCCTGGCACCGGATCCACCTGTGGTTCCTGCCGCAGGAAAGCTTCACCAGCTCGTCTCCGTTGAGGTAATGATGACAGCTCCTAACCCAACAACACCCCCGGTAGTTCCAGTGGTGAATGAGGATCCTGAGGGAGGAAATTACGAGGAAACGCCAAGGGCTGCAAGAACAGCAAAGGCACCCCTAGAAAATCGAGAAAACATAGCTAGAAGTAAGAGAGCTAAAGAGTTGCAGGAGGCAATAGACAAGTTAACACAACCAGTAGCGCAAGCGGCCGACCCGACGCGAGTGCAGGCCGAGTTGGAGGAAGCGAGAATAAAAGTTCTGGAAAAAGAAAAAGAGTTGGCTCAATTGCAGCAAGATGTAGATATCACTATTCGAGATCTCAACTCGGCAAATCGAGTCAAGGGCGCAAATACCCGGCTTGATGCAACAAGATTGAGAGGAAGAAATCTCAATGAGAGCTGGCGGATGCAACATCAAAAATAACGCTAGAGAACATCAATGAAATAGCCATGCGGCCTACATGCAATACCGCATCAGCTAATTTGAGAGCCGCAGAGGCAACAATGGCAGAGTTAGCCCATTTAACGGGTGAAGCAAAGAAAAGGCAACAAGAGCGATTCAATGAGCTAGTAAGAGCTGCAGGGATGCTGAATGAGGCGTACTATAAGGCAAATCCGGGTATAGCAGGGAGGTCACAGTTGGTTCATTCGGCAACTCCTATCTCGGCAGGATCAGCAGGACATACAGCATCCTCACCCGGAGTAGTGCCAAGGCAGAGGAAAGGAAAAAGTGTGGAATCTGGGAGGAACAAGCAAATAATCACCTATGACCCGGCAGTAGCTCAGGGAAATCCAGCACTTGCGCAGGGAACAAGAAGAAATAATGTGCAAGGAAATGAAAACCAGGAGAATGCAGGCCGAGAGAGGCAAGCAGGACAAAGGAATGACAATGGAGGGCAAAATTTCGTGCCTCAACCTAGGTGTGGAGCTCACTCGGCAGGAGGAGGAAATCCAGCACCGAATAATGGTCCGGCCCAACCCAAAAGAAGACAAAGAAAGCGGAGAAGCGATAGCATTCAATTCCCGCCAACAGATAATGATAGTTACTCGGCAATGGTGAATGACAGGTATGAAATGCCGAATCATGTATACCAGGCAATGGGAGCCAGACTCGGAGGAAGAAACCTTCAGCCGGATGATGCAAGGTTGAAGCTTGACCAAATAAAAATGGCAGAGCTGATCGAGTCACAAGGTCCAAAGGGTCCACCATGCTTTGGCCCAAGGATCATGAAGGAGCCTCCTATACCAAATTTCCAGCTGGCCAGAGGAACAAAAACTTATGATGGAAGCACAAAGCCAGAAGATTGGCTCATAGATTATGGAACTGCTGCAAAAATCACGCAGGGAAATTTGAGATGGGCAGTACGATATGTACCGCAAATACTAGAAGGACCAGCACAGGTATGGCTCAACAATTTGCCACCTGGAAGCATCAACAGCTGGATCGATTTTCAGGATGCCTTTGTGAGCAACTTCACCAACACCTACAAGAGGCCGAATCACCCACAACAGCTAGCAATGTGCAAGCAAAGGCCGAATGAGACAGACAGAGAATTCCTCACAAGATGGTGCACAATGCACAACTCTTGTGAAGGGGTAATCGAGTCACATGCAATTGCTTGGTTTGCACAAGGGTGCAGACACAGAAGTGTGTTGTGGCAAAGGTTACAGAGGGACATGCCGGCAAGCTTGACAGAAACAATAAGAATTGCTGATTCGTATGCGTTAGGAGATCCGACTCATCCGCTGCTCATGTCGGCTGACGGGATGATTGAGACTCAGATCTATGATGCTGCCGGATCGCAAATGCGCCAGGAAAGAGCCGAATATAGAAGCAAAAGAAGATATGAAAGGCCAGATTACAGATATGGTTCGACTCAGGTTGCGGCAGTGAGCCAGGATCATCCAGATGATGGAAGTAGCCAACATCAAAGGACAAATGGACAACAACAATGGATACCGAAGAGTGTTGGCAAAAAGTCATATTGTGGTGACCCAGCATACCACTACATGTTGTAGTATACTATAGTCGTGGACATAACACTCACGGAGTACCATTCCGCAAATATTACATCCCCAGAGTGGTACAACAGAAACAAAGAGGGTCCACATCATACATTATCATTCTTACAACCAGAATTACATGACGACTTTGAGATCCTTCTAGGTCCATAGAGGTATCCCAATGACTCAGGGCTAATCTATAATAATTCTGAGAGCAAGATAAAGAAGCAAACTAAACTTTAAGGTTTATACGAGATATCTATGCTACTGGACTAGATCACTATATATGATACATCTACACTTCAGATACGTCGTTCTCCATTCCATAGATGTTTTCGTAATTGTTCCCTTCGACGTTTCCGGATACTTCTGGTTCTTCATAGCGGAATTCTTCTTGGTCTTCAATTGGATATAGTATTTCCTCTTCCTGACCGTTATTGTCTTCAGAATCTAGCAAGGGTTAAGAAGATACGTTGAGTACGAGTGTACTCAGCAAGTTCACTAAAAAGGAGTGTTTGATGCACTATATATATAGCCACAGACCATAGGTCGTAGGCAATGCAGGTTTTCGTAAACATTTCTTCAAAGGTTGCTTTTATTCTGAAAATCTATGTCCGTCAGCCTTCACAGGTTTACCAGAACTTTCATGGAGTTCCTTTCTTGCAGCGTTCACAGCTCCTTCCCGGAACAGGGAGTAACAAGTTATAGTTCTTACACTCTGCAGAGGTGTGTCACTTTACCCATGAGAGATCAAATCCTTGATGCACAACCGAGCGAATCTTTCTCGTCCACACTTCCTATGGTGTGGGGCCCAATAGATGATCCAAGCCAATCACTGTCCTTCTCCGCGACCCCACATACACCGCAATTGTTGTATGCCCAAACTCAAGGTAGACCTTTCCCCGTATGAATGGCTATACCTTAGTTGGATACACACAACAACCATTAACACTAGTAATCTGTCTTTTGTAAGCCCAGATCCATGATAGACCTTTCCCCGTATAAAACGGCTATACCCATTATCTGCAACTCACAAATGCCCAGAACAGTGTCCAATGCATGCGAAAGGGAGCTGATCCAGCTGACTTCTCCGTCCCATTCCAAATCTCATGGTTAACGCGTAATATACGGCGCAAGAATCACTGGAGACATTGGTTGTTAAGTCCTAGATGATATATTCCTGTGCAGTGGTATCCCAACTGCCAGTCTTAATAGATTAGCTGATCACCCTGGATCAGTAACCGATACTTCAAGTTAATTTGAAAATAGTGTTTTCGACCTTTTTGAAATGCAGTTGATGACACACAGTTTGCAATTACTTTACAGAAAATAATCAAAGGACATGATTTTTGAAAGCTATGGTTTTTTAATAAGGTTTAATTGATTTGAGTTATTATATATCTAGCTTAAGATATCTTAGACCAAAGTAAACTATAAAAATGTAATTGGACTTGAGATATAGCATTTGTAGCATTATCAATTATTAGGTTTTTTCCTAAGCATAATAAAAAAATGAAACCTTATAATTATGGAACTTTGTTTTAAAGATGTAAATTTAGCATGTGTAATATTTATAGATCATACTATGAGAATTTTTTCTTTATAAATAAAAATAGGTGGATTATATTATAATTTATTTAGTGAATTTAAAGTTTGTTAAATATGATTATTTATGAATTGTTAATGATTTGCAAAGAATAACTTTGCAAATCCTTGACTTATAGTTAGTTAAAGATTTTAAAATAATATTATAAAGTTAATGTTTACACCTAGATTTTATATTAAATTATAATTATGGTTTAGACTAGTTAGATTAAAAAGATTATGTTTTGAATAAGATCATTTCTTACTTAGGAAATAATATTAAACAATTAACAAAACAATTATATTATTTTAATAACTTAGATAATTCAAGTTATATGATATAAGAACTTTAAAATGTTTTTATAATAATATACTTAGTACCTTTCTAGTAAATATATTTGCTTAACTTCTTAAAAATGAATTTTATTTATTTTTAAACATTATCTTTATTATTATTATTTTTATGCAATTTCTTAATTATTTAATGTCTTTAAATATTTGTTTTAAATTTTATTAGTAAAATTTTAAGTTAGTATTTTTATGAGATAAGAGATTTCTTTTTATTCATAAAAATGATTTTTATTTATTTTTAGGAATTTTTCTAAATTTATTAGTTTTCATTTAGATATTTAAGGGTGTATTATTTATTTGCATTTTATTAAACTTAAATAAATATGATTATATTTTTGTTTGGTGGATATTATTTTAATAAATATTTGGATGTATTAAATATATTTTTAGGATTTTTCAACATTTTTTCTAGAGCTTAGAATGTGTAGAGGGTATTTTAATAATTTCCACTTTTGTTTTTATTTATATTGGGCCTAGTTCTTGGGCCGATCTAGCCCAATCCACTTAGTGGGTCTAAACCACAGGACCTAACCACGGTCGATCAACTCGATCCACTCGACCCCTTCTTCGTTACACGCAAGGTCGATCCTCTCCTTCCCCCTCTCTGGCGACCTGGTGTCGTTGTCGCCGTCAGCGCCAGCGCCGCTCCGGCCGGTAGTCGGCCGATTTCGACCGCGCCACATGCCGGCGAGCCTCCAGCTTGTACTTCTCTATCAGTTCCCCGCCACCACAATGCTCTACACCCCCGCATCGATCCCCTCCGATCCTCTTTCAATCCGTCGCTGTCATTTGTGATATTGGACAACGCCGGTTTTCTCGGCTCTGCCGCTATGGCAGCCTGCCTCCGGTGCCTTTCCAAGACACCTTCAGGTCGCCTCTTCTCAGAGGTGTACCCCGCGCCTCCTCCTGACCTACAAAGAATCCTAGGGTTCGTCGGCAGGCTCGACGTCGATGGCGACGCAGCTCATCCCTCCCGGTTTCTCCCAGACTTCTACCCCTTCTCGGGCTCCTGCTCCTCCATGCCCTCCTCGAGTCGATGCCGCTGGTACGGTAGCGTGGCTACAAACCCGACGTTCATGTCCTGCTACCTATGTGGCCATGATGTGGTGTTGATGCACATGTGGTGGTGATGCTGCTAGTGCTGCTGCCGACAGAACGGCAGTGATGTCATTACCACAACCTCGCTGCTGTGCTGCGCTTAGGCCTCATCTCGCCTACGCTACAGGTGCATGGCACCCACGGTGAGCTTCGTTTTGTTATGACCAGCCTTCATGCTGATGGCCTTAATCCATGGGTTTGCTGTAATGGTTTGTTGTGGTTGATCATGTGCTAGTGGCTTGGTCTTCAATTAGGAGTAGAGGAGCTATTGGTGTTTGATCTATGGCCATACATCTCTGAATCTTGCAGAGATTCCCTTACCTGTTCCCTGATAGTGTGCAATTTCGGTTAACATGTTAACTGAATATCTGGGCTGGCTGGTAAGCTATGTTTTTATAGATTCCCAACTTGTGCTAGTGCTTGGTAGAGAATATATCCAGCTAATGGCTTAGTTGAATCCTGGTTGTGTTGATTGGGAGAATGATTGGAAAAAAAATATGCCTTGCTTGCTAGCAGATGGATTATAAAAAAATGATGGTGGTTTTCTTTGGCATGTATATGTGCTATTGACCTAGTGGTCAGATGATACAACAGCTTAATATGCTCTCTTCATGATATTCATATGATGTTTGATTACAGAATGATGATTGGAGCTTTGCTACTGTATATCAAATGATTCCTATCTAGATTGGCTAAGGAAAATGATTTGAAACAGTTTATTTTGTTTGCAGATGATAACTGATGTAATTGAGTTTTTGGGTGAGATATACATGGCAATCTGAACCTATGGTTCGGGAATGATCATAGCCCCCTATGGAGTATATCTATATCACTTAGAATGATTCCAAAAGGATTTGGGATATGGTTTTGGTTGCTTACAGCCAGTTGACTGGGTGGATCTTATAACAGGATGAAAATGAGGGTCTTTTATCACATAGGAATTGGCTACTGTGGTGCCTCCCTGGAGTGTGCACAGTAGTGGTTTCCAATAGCAGCATTTTGCTGCTCCTTTGGATAGCTAGGAGATGTGCTAGTTAATAATTTGAGTAGTGGCTTATTTGAAATGATTCCTTGTGACCATCACTAGGAAAATGATTTAACTTATTTAAGGTTTTTATAAACTTGATGCTTTGTAGATTCACTAATGGGATGTCACTGTGATGCCTCCCTTAGGATAGAACACAGTTACCTCTACTAATGGATCAGCTAGACCTGCCAAGTAAGGTGTGGAAAAATGATATCATCTAGTTGTATGATCTAGATGCATAATCTTAATATATGATCTTGGTCAATGATGCATAAGGCTGAGACTCCAGTTTCTTAGAGAGATAAGAACAGATTCCACATGTGTTGCCAAATCCTGGGCTGATCTTGTACTCCATTTGAGTATAGATCTGAGGACACAACCCCTATTCCAACAATCATGCCTATAATTGGTAAGAATGGATCTGCATGATTTCTGGATGCTAACCTGATGTGCAGAGTAAACAGATGGATGAATCTGGAGATGTTTGTGGTGAGCTGGATGATCTGCTACTCCTGACTTGGTTGTGGATGTTGTGGTGATTCTGTTCTATTGCTAAATCTAGTGCTTTTCTTGCTCCTCCTTTTACTCCTGGCCTACTCCTCCTTGTTGCTCATTTGGCCTATGTAGCATCCCAATTGTCTAACAATTGCAATGTTACTAGCCTAGTCTATATAATGGCTACTTCCTATAGACAATTGTGCATCATAATTATATCATGCTCATGTCATCATGCCACCTTGCATTTGAGCATCATATAAAACCTTTTCAATTTGGATCTTCTCTCATATGCATCATTAAATTGTTTTTGTCTCTTGATATTGTATTTGGTTATTGATATATTGTGTAAATTCCCAAGTTGAGTTGGGGGCATATCTTTTATTCCACTCCACCACCCTTTCTTTCACCACCTTATAATTCCACCATCCAACTAAATATGAGCTTTGCACTTTATTGGGTTTTACCTCTAGCTCATGTGGGATGGGATGGATCCAATTCTATTTCCACATGCTCTCATCTTAGCATCATGTTGTTTTCCCATTATTGATATGTGGAGCCACCTTTGCATGCATTATGAGTAGTGCTCCTTTTCCTAGCTTCCATATGGATTATTATGGATTTATGCTCCTGTTGGGATATTTTTGGGACTATTAAGCATCTAGTGGAATATACACACTAGCAAGTCCCAATTATAATCAAATATGATCATCTCCATCTACTCCACTTGGAACTTTCTTTTAAATTCTTTTGCTTGGCTTTATTCCACTTTTGGAAATGCATAAGAATAATGCAATGTTAATATTATCGTTTTCACAAGAATACACATGGCATTAATTATTTTGCATGGGCCATGCAAGTACCACCACATTCTAGTCTTTTGGATTTTATTTGAATTGTTGAGTGGTGTTTATCTCTTTTGGATCTTCCCCTCTTCCCTCTCCTCCTTTTCCACCTTGTTGTCTTTCCTTGCCTTGAGCCTCTTTCATCATCTCCTTGGTTATGTCATTGCATGATCAAGTGTGATCATAACCACACCCTCATCTAAACCCCCCTCTCTCTAAACCCTCTATCTAAGATCCTAACCCTAATCACCTACACCTCTACCACCATCAATCACCATACCCCCCTCTCTCCAAAACCCTAAACCGAGCCTCCCTAGCTCCCTCCCTCTCTCTCGGCCTCTCTCCCTATCCCTACCTTGCTGGCCCCACCTAGCTACCCTCCACCCCAAGCCCTAACCCGAGCCACTACCTCCCTCCAACCCTAGCATCTACCCGAGCCTCTCTCTCTCCTTCTCTCTCTGCCACAAGGCCCCACCAGCCCGAGCCTGGCCTCCTTGGCCTCACCTTGGCCCCACCTGGACGTCCCTGATCACCCCTCCCCTGCCCTGGCCGAGCCGGTCGAGCACATGGGGGTAGAGGAGAAAAAGGTGGCCGAGCCACCTTTTTCCTCCACCACACCTTCCATGGCACCCCCTCTCCTCTCCCGTCCCTATCTATTCCCTCTCTCTCGCCTGCTGCCTCTCCCAGATCCACCCCAGGTCCTTGCCTCTCCCCTCTTTTCCTCCACCGACACCAGCTCCCTCTCGTTGGTCACTGTCTGCTCCACCGTCGTCCCTTCGATCCAACCGACGAGCACGGCGTGGAGGTGGTCGAGGAGGACGAGGAGGTCCCTGCGCCGCCTGCACTCCGCCAGCGGAGGAGAAGGACCCCGCTGCTGCACCGCAACATCGACGCCAAACCCTAACTCCGGTCCCGCTGCGCCTGCTTCCCAGGTTCGACACGATCCGACCCCACCGACCCACTCCCGGTGAGCGCCTCGACCTCTCTGACATGCTCCGCCTCGCCATCGTCGCCTAGATCCGCCGGTCCTTTCGTCGAACGGCCTCTGCGCGCCGGTGTGCGCTGGCGTCTGCACGCTCCCGCGCCGCGCCAGCCTCTTCTAGTCTGCGTCCACCCTCCTGGCACCAACCCTAGCCCGCTGTGGCTCGCCTCAAGGCGCATGCCAGTCCCGGATCGAATCCCGCGCGCACCTGCGCTGTCGCAGACGAATCTGTCCGCGTTGAAGAGAAAGCGATGGCGGCGAACCTTTTCCACTTAACCCCCTGCGCCTTTTTTCGGCTAAACCCGCGGTACACCGAGCCCACCGTCAGCCTCTCTGTCCGTTTTGAAGAGACACCCCGCAGTTTTGAGCACTTAACCCGCACTCCCCAGGATCCCCCACGTGTCACGTCCCGGCTGGCTGCGCGCGCCGTGGACCCACGAGTCTGCCGGGCCCATCTGTCACTCTCTGTGGCTAGGAAGCGCTGCGGTGAGAAAGTCAAATCCTGGACGCGTGTGCCCTAGTCAGCCTTGGCCCCACTTGTCTGTGACTGTGGCTAGGACTGGGCTGAGTGACAAAAGACCTTCTGTTTTCCTGTTTTAATTCAAACTCTTCAAAATTAATTTAAATTCAAATTCAAATATGTTTTTAATTAACTTTTGAAATATAAATCCAAACTAAACAAATAATATATGTTTTGAAATCAGAAAAATGTGAGGATTGAAAATATGCCCTTCAAAATATATTTTGAACACTTTGATTTCAAGTTGATTAAAATTACAATAAAATGCCCCTTTGCTTATTTAATTAATAACTTTTGTTTTATAACTCCAAATTTGACAAATAATATGTCTAAAATGATTAGCTCGACGAAACCTTTCTGTTTATGCATTCCTTGTTCTGAATTGCAGCATGCATCATATAAATATAAAGTATACAGCAACTTATTTGAGTATAAAATATGATTAAAACCCCATAAAATGGTTTATCCTTGTATCCCACACCTCACCCATGCCATGCTACACTATTGCCATGTAAATTGTGCATCATTCATCATGGCATGATTGTTTGCTTGTCGCATTTTATTCATATGCTTGTGCACTTTATTTATGTTAGCCCTTGTTTGTTTGGTTTTTCTTCGAATAGACGCTGAGCAGGGGATATATCAAGAAACCCAGGAGCACTACCCAGATCCGTCCCTCGCTTCAACTGAGCTGCCAGGCAAGCACTACCACATGCTTGCATACATATAGTACCTATTGCCTCTATCTTATTCTTGCATCATTGAGTCGCGCTTGCATTAAACTGAATCCCAAGTACTGCATAGCCTTTACATTTAAACCCCACTGAAGCTTGTTCCTCCATCCCATGAGCCATTACTACAGGAGTTGTTTGAGCCATGCGGGTCGTAGAACAGCATGTGTAGGGTATGTGGGTGTCTGATGAACAACGAGGTACCTAAACAACTTGACCTGAGTAGCAATGGGATAACTAATGAAAGTGGCACCGGTGAGCAATATCTGCCATTTGGTTTTTCATGCTCACTTGTGTCCCGTAAGACCCCGAGTACTTGATTCCTGTTCCTTGACTATTCGCACTATCCACATCCGGGAGGCCTATGGACCCTCCTGAGCCAGAGCTTGATTCATTCTTATTTCTTGGGGCCACAATTAGTTTGGGGCTTTATTACTATCCTGTACTTATGCCATGCTTTACTGCTTTATTTAAGATTGTGCGTGGAGCACCTGTCTTTATTTAGGACCGTGACACGTTTTGCTGTGTCGACAAGCCCAGTCACACTTTCGGGTTCCCGATCGTTCTTACCCGTCCACACAAACCTTGAGTCCGTCTCGAGTAGGCCAACCGTCATGGGTAGCTTAATGGGGTGGCCCCCTGAAATATTTCTGAATCCTGTGATCGCTTTGTCGTGACTGCCTCGTTGGGTTTTGATTTGGTTTTTCCGAGGTTGATCGAGTGTGTGTTGCTATTTGTGCACCCCTGCAGGGTAAATCTTTCTGAAAGCCATGTCCGCGGTTATGGACGACTTGGAGCACAGTTTCTCGATCATAGACAAAAATAACTAAAGTACCGCTTTTAATTGACTAAGTACCTGACTAGTAAATAGTGCAACGCTCATGGAATGGATAATAAAACTGCCAACGGATGGGGGGTTGTTCGTCCACTTCCTCGTTGGTAAGCGAGGAGGAGGATGGATCTGTGGATATTACTGTTATCACTGTTGTTATTAATTCACGGACATCCGTCTATCTTTGGTTAGGCGGATGGTTAGCGAGTATCTATAGAATTGCTAGGTATTATCGTTTGCTGCAATTGCGTCACCCCAGGTTGTGTCCCCTTTAGAGGCATAAATACTTGCTGAGTACCCCTAGGGTCTCACACGATAAATTGTTTGATTCAGATGAACAGGTAAACTCGCAAGATGGATACTGGGTGGAGGAGATGGACGATGTGGGCAACGATCACTCGGTGTAGAGATTCTGGGAACGGGGATCCGTGAGATCTGTGGGCGGGATGTGTTTATTTATGGGGCATCTTATGCCGATTTGCTTCTTATCCGTACTCGGATCTTGTTTTCCGCTTCCGCCTGATGCTCTGATGTTTGATGTATGAGGAGATATCCTAAACTATTATATCTATCTAGGATATTTGGATCTTGCCGTATGGCGTTGCAATATTTCTATTTCTTTTAGATGGAATGGCTCTGAGGACTATTGTATGGTGGCTTGCATACATACTCATTTGTGTATGTAGTTGATCCCTTACTTTGCCGATTCGCCGCCGTTCTTGTCTGATGTTTGGAAATGGTTAGGACGGCGAAAAGGTCTACTGTGAGTGGCATTTGGGCCCCACTGTACTATTTTAACCATTTCCGCTCATCCAGCTTGTAACTAGGGCGTAATTCACCGAGGTAGTTACAATTGGTTTTGAGCCATCCCGCCTTCGAGGTCTCAGCCAAATGGTGTTGTCGGTCTAGCAAATATTTTGGTAGTTATGTATACTAGGGCAAAACAAAGCGTGAGAGTAGGTGCTTCCACTTTTCTTCTTACCCACCCACCTTTTTCTGGTAAGGAAGTGTAACGTTTTCAATCCTCTTCTTAAAATTCAAACTAGGATTCACGTGTTCTGGGTTTTCCGTAGTACCATAGAAAGTGTGTGTGTGTAATTCCTTGTCTATCTGTTGCATCCTATTTGTTATCACAATCTGCCTTTGGTTATCAACTGTTGGTGCATTCCATACTGACAGGCTTTTGAAAACCGGCGCGATCTATCTGACTCCTTGTTAACCGGTGCCATCTTCTTAAGGGTGTTCTTCCTTCTAGCAACTCCTCATTCTGTGAAAGCATCTGTTGCTAATCTCTACCTGATAAGTGATTTTGCGCATCTATTGGTATTTTAATGCCGAAAAATGCGGAAAATTTTTCTTTGATACATCTGTGATTCCACACTCCTCTTCAGTCGTGTGGGAAACATTACCTATCTCCCTTTTATCAGCATGTCCATGCTAACTCATTCTTTTGTCACCGGCGCTTAATCCTAGAGTTTCATTTCATCATCATTTCTCTTGGGCTAATTACATAACATGTGTCGATCCGATGCTGGTGATTGTAATTTGGTTCTCAGCATAGCTATAGGACACTTATCATGAGTGGAATATGGAAAATGCTATCAACTCTATCCTCCACATGGTGACGGTTATCTCCTGTGATTTTGAGTACACCGTGATCATATCTATGCATATTCAAGTATCTTTCGCAATCCGGAGTTTCTTAAAGCACTACGGCGGTCTATCATCTGTCCATCATGCTGCACATCTTCTTGAACTCCATATCTGCAAAACTCTCTTTGAGGCGAGGGAATTGCATCTTTTTGTCTCTGGTAGCTTTGCTTAAGGTATGAGCTATCATCGGTTCTTATCCAAGATCTCTTTATCTTTGTAACAGGTGATCCAATCGACAATATGAACCATGTGACATCTCTTTTTCTTCCGAAGGACCAGATAATCTATTCTTCCAGTGCATCTCTTTCAGCACGAACCCGTGCTCTTAATATTGATCTTTCTAAGAGCGTTGAGCTCAGAAAGTGTTTCGAGCATTTGTTCGTTTCTCCCGCCTCTTGAACTTGATGTTCTGGGAATATCCTGTTAATCCATGGTGGTATATGTTGATAATATGCTTGCCTATTCGATATCAATGGAAGGACATGGAAGATCATCTGTGTCTCTTTCTCTCAAGCTTCGTGAGCACTGCCTGTGTGCAAAGTCTCAAAGTGAGAATTCTGGCTTCTTAAAGTCACCTATCTCGACCATGTCCTTCTGCTAAATACATTACTACAACTCTGGAATTAGCAAGTTCATTGTTAATTCCATCTTCCATCTTCAATCAAACCCGGAGTTTTCCTTGTTGGCGAGTTATCATCGTCGTTCCGCCGTAGTTTTCCTCAAAACTGCTAAATCTCTCTCAATCATTTCAAGAAGAACATGGAGTTCTTTCACCTCAGTCTCGTCAAGTGATCTTTTGAAACCCTCTCGTTCTATCATCTATGCTCAATCCACCGGAGGCCATGAGGACTTTTCAGATCTTTCGTAATCCTTCTGTTCAAGTCGTGCTATCTTTTTCTTTATCTGTGGAATCTTGCAGTTGTCTCCGTGATCTTCCTTCATATTTTTTTTCCGGTGGCTGGTTACTTACGATATGACGACAACGTCATCACCCTTATCTATCTTGGATCCGGTGAATCGTTTGCATCAATCTTTGTTTTCTTACGGAGTTCCATGAGCTCTTCTTATCAATACCTTCAGTATGTTTCGGTAGTGGGGTTGCATGGTTTTCTTATTCATGTGCGGAGTAATGCTTTGAGTGCGGGATGGAGTAGCTACCATACCACTACTCTTATCATTCGCTTTTGTACATTGAATTGGTGAATTAATGTGATTTCACTCATTCCACGGAAGTTAGAAGTGGCCTTTATCCCTTGATACTTTTACTTCCGTCCTTGTTTTTCCGGAGTGCTCTCTTGAAGAAAGTAATCAATTATCTCTTGTTGGTGGTCTGTCTATTCTAGATGGAGCAAAATCTTCAATTATCTGGTGGAAACAAACGCAAACTCTTTTCTGTCCTCGTCATTCTACCGACGCTTGGCATCCCCAAACAAGATGGAAGGAAACTATCTCTCTCTTTGTTTCATCAATTCTTTTTCTGTGGTAAAGACAATTATGGTTGATGCCATCAGCCGCAAATCTATTGCGTTAGCCTCAAGGCTAAAGAAAGCAATAAGTATCTCTACAATAAACTCCACATCCTTCATATTCTTTGCTTCTCGGGATTCCACCATGATCTGGCTTCACATCCGTCTCTGGAAGCTATATCCGCGCACCTCAATTGCGTGATCCTTTGGTTCTTACCGGCGCAAGAAGAATCTAATCCGACGATGTCTAACTAAATCTTTCTGTTGATATCAAGGGACTCTTTTGTTTGAAGGCAATATTGTTTCCGTACTTCATTTCTCAAATCCGAGAGAAGATACGATGCTATTGTCATAGTGGTTCAAACCTCTCCAATCTAGCTCTTTTTCTTCCGGCGACATAAAGATCCATCCTCTCTGGTATCAGTAAATCTTTAATCTTAACGGTGTGTCTTTCTTTATTCATGATACATCATCTTGTCCTTTCTTTCACAAGTGGTTTATTCTTTTATCATGTTTCTTCTACCCGTTGTTCTTGAAGCAAAACACAAGACTCGCAACAAGTCTAGCAAGTTTTGCAAGGTGTAGTGGTCGCACCATTCCGTTGTTCATCAACTTGGGAACGTGAGGGTCACCTTCGTTCCGAACACCCGCCTCTCCTTGTGTTGTTTTCTTTTTCCTAGGAATCTCGGGGCGAGATTCTTGTTTAGTGGGGGAGAGTTGTAGCATCCCAATTGTCTAACAATTGCAATGCTACTAGCCTAGTCTATATAATGGCTACTTCCTATATACAATTGTGCATCATAATTATATCATGCTCATGTCATCATGCCACCTTGCATTTGAGCGTCATATAAAACCTTTTCAATTTGGATCTTCTCTCATATGCATCATTAAATTGTATTTGTCTCTTGATATTGTATTTGGTTATTGATATATTGTGTAAATGCCCAAGTTGAGTTGGGGGCATATCTTTTATTCCACTCCACCACCCTTTCTTTCACCACCTTATAATTCCACCATCCAACTAAATATGAGCTTTGCACTTTATTGGGTTTTACCTCTAGCTCATGTGGGATGGGATGGATCCAATTCTATTTCCACATGCTCTCATCTTAGCATCATGTTGTTTTCCCATTATTGATATGTGGAGCCACCTTTGCATGCATTATGAGTAGTGCTCCTTTTCCTAGCTTCCATATGGATTATTATGGATTTATGCTCATGTTGGGATATTTTTGGGACTATTAAGCATCTAGTGGAATATACACACTAGCAAGTCACAATTATAATCAAATATGATCATCTCCATCTACTCCACTTGGAACTTTCTTTTAAATTCTTTTGCTTGGCTTTATTCCACTTTTGGAAATGCATAAGAATAATGCCATTTTAATATTATCGTTTTCATAAGAATACACATGGCATTAATTATTTTGCATGGGCCATGCAAGTACCACCACATTCTAGTCTTTTGGATTTTATTTGAATTGTTGAGTGGTGTTTATCTCTTTTGGATCTTCCCCTCTTCCCTCTCCTCCTTTTCCACCTTGTTGTCTTTCCTTGCCTTGAGCCTCTTTCATCATCTCCTTGGTTATGCCATTGCATGATCAAGTGTGATCATAACCACACCCTCATCTAAACCCCCCTCTCTCTAAACCCTCTATCTAAGATCCTAACCCTAATCACCTACACCTCTACCACCATCAATCACCATACCCCCCTCTCTCCAAAACCCTAAACCGAGCCTCCCTAGCTCCCTCCCTCTCTCTCGGCCTCTCTCCCTATCCCTACCTTGCTGGCCCCACCTAGCTACCCTCCACCCCAAGCCCTAACCCGAGCCACTACCTCCCTCCAACCCTAGCATATACCCGAGCCTCTCTCTCTCCTTCTCTCTCTGCCACAAGGCCCCACCAGCCCGAGCCTGGCCTCCTTGGCCTCACCTTGGCCCCACCTGGACGTCCCTAATCAACCCTCCCCTGCCCTGGCCGAGCCGGTCGAGCACATGGGGGTAGAGGAGAAAAAGGTGGCCGAGCCACCTTTTTCCTCCACCACACCTTCCACGGCACCCCCTCTCCTCTCCCGTCCCTATCTACTCCCTCTCTCTTGCCTGCTGTCTCTCCCAGATCCACCCCAGGTCCTTGCCTCTCCCCTCTTTTCCTCCACCGACACCAGCTCCCTCTCGCCGGTCACCGTCTGCTCCACCGTCGTCCCTTCGATCCAACCGACGAGCGCGGCGTGGAGGTGGTCGAGGAGGACGAGGAGGTCCCTCTGCGTCGCCCCGTACCCGCCAGCGAGGAGGAGAAGGACCCCGCCTGCTGCAGCACCGCAACACCGACGCCAAACCCTTACTCCGGTCCGTTTGCATCCTCGCCGTTTCCCTGCGCTCCGACACGATCCGACCCCACCGACCCACTCCCGGTGAGCGCCTCGACCTCTCTGACATGCTCCGCCTCGCCATCGTCGCCTAGATCCGCCGGTCCTTTCGTTGAACGGCCTCTGCTGTGCGCAAGGTGTGGCGTCTGCGCTCCGCATCCTTGGCCTCTTCTAGCCTGCGTCCACCCTCCTAGCACCAACCCTAGCCCACCGGTGCTGCCGCCTCAGCGTGCCGCGCCAGTCGGATCGAATCGCGCGCCTGTCGCGCACGAATCTGTCCGCGCGTTCGCGAGAAGAGAAACAGTGGCGGGCGAACCTTTTCCACTTAACCCCCTGCGCCTTTTTTCGGCTAAACCCGCGGTACACCGAGCCCACCGTCAGCCTCTCTGTCCGTTTTGCAGAAACACCCCGCAGTTTTGAGCACTTAACCCGCACTCCCCAGGATCCCCCACGTGTCACGTCCCGGGTCAGCCGCCTGACGCCCGAAGTCTCATATCCCACTGCTCTGTGGCTAGGAAAAGGCTAGGTGTGAAGAAAGAATCTCACGCAGCGTGTGCCCCTAGTACAAATTAGGCCCCCTTATGGTTCGTGTGGGTGGCTGAAATTGCGAAAGTTCCGCGATGCCCTCTCCGTGGCTTGGTATAGGCAGGCCATGTGAAAGTCAAATCCTGGACGTGGTGTTACAGGTGTCACTTGGCCCCACTTGTGTGTCGATCGTGGCTAGGGTGGCTGCTGGATCAACAGTGATAAAAGACCTTCTGTTTTCCTGTTTTAATTCAAACTCTTCAAAATTAATTTAAATTCAAATTCAAATATGTTTTTAATTAACTTTTGATATATAAATCCAAACTAAACAAATAATATATGTTTTGAAATCAGAAAAATGTGAGGATTGCAAATATGCCCTTCAAAATATATTTTGAACACTTTGATTTCAAGTTGATTAAAATTACAATAAAATGGCCCTTTTGGTTATTTAATTAATAACTTTTGTTTTATAACTCCAAATTTGACAAATAATATGTCTAAAATGATTAGCTCGACGAAACCTTTCTGTTTATGCATTCCTTGTTCTGAATTGCAGCATGCATCATATAAATATAAAGTATACAGCAACTTATTTGAGTATAAAATATGATTAAAACCCCATAAAATGGTTTATCCTTATATCCCACACCTCACCCATGCCATGCTACACTATTGCCATGTAAATTGTGCATCATTCATCATGGCATGATTGTTTGCTTGTCGCATTTTATTCATATGCTTGTGCACTTTATTTATGTTGGCCCTTGTTTGTTTGGTTCTTCTTCGAATAGGCCGAAAGGTGGGATATATCAAGAAACCAGGAGCACTACCGGATCCGTCCTCGCTTCAACTGAGCTGCCAGGCAAGCACTACCACATGCTTGCATACATATAGTACCTATTGCCTCTATCTTATTCTTGCATCATTGAGTCGCGATTGCATTAAACTGAATCCCAAGTACTGCATAGCCTTTACATTTAAACCCCACCGAAGCTTGTTCCTCCATCCCATGAGCCATTACTACAGAAGTTGTTTGAGCCATGCGGGTCAGAGAAACGACATGTGTAGGGTATGTGGGTGTCTGATGAACAACGAGGTACCTAAACAACTTGACCTGAGTAGTAATGGGATAACTAATGAAAGTGGCACCGGTGAGCAATATCTGCTATTTGGTTTTTCATGCTCACTTGTGTCCCGTAAGACCCCGAGTACTTGATTCCTGTTCCTTGACTATTCGCACTATCCACATCCGGGAGGCCTATGGACCCCCACAGGCGAGCTTGATTCATTCTTATTTCTTGGGGCCACAATTAGTTTGGGGCTTTATTACTATCCTGTACTTATGTCATGCTTCTTGCTTTATTTAAGATTGTGCGTGGAGCACCAGTTTTTATTTGTATCGTCGACAAGCCAGTCACACTTCCGGGTTCCCGGTCGTTTACAGCCGTCCACCTAAACCTTGAGTCCGTCTCGAGTAGGCCAACCGTCACGGGTAGCTTAATGGGGTGGCCCCTGAAATATTTCGAATCCTGTGATCGCTTTGTCGTGATTGCCTCGTTGGTTTTGATTTGGTTTTTCCGAGGTTGATCGAGTGTGTGTTGCTATTTGTGCACCCTGCAGGTAAATCTTCTGAAAGCCATGTCCGCGGTTATGGACGACTTGGAGCTGATTTCGATCATAGACAAAATAACTAAAGTACCGCTTTTAATTGACTAAGTACCGACTAGTAAATAGTGCAACGCTCATGGAATGGATAATAAAACTGCCAGCGGATGGGGGTTGTTCGTCCGCTTCCTCGTTGGTAGCGAGGAGGAGGATGGATCGTGGATATTCTGTTATCCTTGTTATTAATTCACGGACATCCGCTATCTTTGGTTAGGCGGATGGTTAGCAGTATCTATAGAATTGCTAGGTATTATCTTTTGCTGCAATTCGTCACCCTAGGTTGTGTCCCTTTAGAGGCATAAAGACTTGCCGAGTACCCCTAGGGTCTCACACGATAAATTGTTTGATTCATATGAGCAGTAAACTCGCAAGATGGATCTTTGGGTGGAGGAGACAGACGATGTGGGCAACGATCACCGGTGTAGAGATTCGGGAACGGGATCCATGAGATCTGTGGGCGGATGTGTTTATTTATGGGGCATCTTATGCCGATTTGCTTCTTATCCGCACTTTCGGATCTTGTTTTCCGCTCACCGATGCTCTGATGTTTGATGTATGAGGAGATATCCTAAACTATTATATCTATCTAGGATATTTGGATCTTGCCGTATGGCGTTGCAATATTTCTATTTCTTTTAGATGGAATGGCTCTGAGGACTGTTGTATGGTGGCTTGCATACATACTCATTTGTGTATGTAGTTGATCCCTTCGCCTGCCGATTACGCCGCCCGTTCTTGTCCCGATGTTTGGAAATGGTTAGGACGGCCGAAAGGTCTACCTGTGAGTGGCATTTGGGCCCCACCGTACTATTTTAACCATTTCCGCTCATCCAGGCTTGTAACTAGGAGCGTAATTCACTGAGGTAGTTACAGCCTACTCGTCCTTATGCTCCTGACCTCCTCCTGGTGTCCTTGGATGGCTCCCTCGAGCAACCAGGGTGCTAGTGATGTGGTTTGATCTATGTGTTATTGGGAAAATCTAATAAGAACAGGTGATGTTCTATGTGGTGCTCTAGAGCTAGTGGAGGAACTATGGGCTGGTTGTGTGTGTGGGATGGATATGCTAGCAGCCCTGCTATGGCTGGTGTTATCTCTCCATTTGCTGCTCTCTTGTGGTGTTGACAACACACACAGTTGCATGTGTTGTGTGAGATGCTTGTATGCTTGCCTCATGTGTGTGGATCAGATCAAGTAAAAGGCTTGATATTTCCTTTGATCTTATCTCTTTGCCTTTTACCTTCCCTTGGTGAAACTTTCCCAATCTCTGTCAACGATGCTATGCTGAGAAAAATTTGATAAGAATAGATTTACACTTGACTTGTTTTCTTCTCTAAAACTCAATGATGTGACAAGCAATGCATCACATTGCATTACTGAGAGTAATTCTAACCCCCCTAAACTCCTTTATACTATATTTTGTTAACTTTATGCTTTTTCAGGAACAAGATCAGGAAATGAGAAGATGTGAAGATGAAGATTTCTTCTAGGATTTTCCTTTTATCCCATTTTTTTGTAATTTCCTTTTCTATAAAGAATTAATGAAAAACATTGTAATACATTAATTTATCTTATTATCGTAACCATTCTTATTATTCCTTTATTGTAAAAGAATAATGTAATATATATTATTTTAATAAAGAATTCTTCTATTTGTTTAATTATTGTACTTCATTTTCCATTTTCTTTATTCACTTATTTGTTTCATTGTAATATTCCTTTATTCTTTTATTGAAAAAGAACATTGTAATGTTGGATTTTAATAATCTTTATACTTTTATTTATAATACTTGTATTTGTATTATTGTGAATAATTATTTATAAGTCAAACTTCTCCCCTCATAACTAAAAAAAACAATAGAGGTTATGTCAAAATTCATCCCACTCCCCTTTTGATGACAATAAATCTAATTCATCGGAGTAAGAATTCTGATCACTCTAGTCTTTTAATTTGGCGAAAAAATTACCTAGATTTTCAGATGCATGCATGCAGATGCACAAAATCCTAAATCTACCCTTCGTCTAGTCCTAAATGCTGGGATGTTACAGACCTCCCCCTTAAATTAAACTTCGTCCCGAATTTTGTGGTTTCTTGTTCATGAAAGTTACCGATAGGCTTGTCCTTAATTTTCTCCTTTCCGCCCAGTTTCTTGTCCTCCCAAAGTGTTGTTTTCAATAAATTCAGTTCTCCTTGAGTTTACTCTCAACCTTGATTCGGTGATGATTAATGCCTAATGCTAATTTATACTTCCTCCCGAAGCTTCATGAGATTGTTTTTTGACCTCGAGCACATTATTGACGAAGAATTACTGATGCTAAACATACCTATCGTAGCCTCATCGATGTGGTTCCATCCGAAGTTTCCACCTCTTGATGGTGATTGTACTCATCGAGTAACCATCTTGTTGGGACATTCAGATCTCCTATGTCCTTTCAGACCACACCTATAGCACACATTTTCGGTCTTCCAACAATCCCTCCTTATATGACCTGATGCTCCATACTTACCGCACATGATTTCTTTCTTTCTTTTTGATGCCTCATACTTTGATGTACCACTTGTGGATATGAATCTAGGTATGAAACTTAAGTTTGATGTTAACTTAGTAAATTGAAACTTCTTCGGTTCCCTTTTAGCTCTCTTCTTGGGTAATTTCTTCCTCTCTTCCAATAACATCTTGTAATCATCCTCGAAAGTAATTGCTACATCAACCAACTCTTGGAAAAGTCTTGTTGCATCCCCTCGTATTTTCATCTTCATATAAGGGTTTAGTCCTTCCAAGAACCTTTTCTTGCGCTTCTCCTATGTATTTACCTCATCAACTGCATAACAAGATAATTTACTAAACTTGCTAATATATTTCATCACGGTTTAATCGTTTTGCCTTAAGTCCATGAATTCTCTCCTCTTAAATTCCATAATGCTCTCTGGAACATGATACTCACGAAACTTCCGCTTGAATTCTTCCCAGGTGAATATCTCTTCTGGTGTGCATATATAATTGATTCTCCCACCAATTTGCGGCAGATCCAGATAGAAGAAATGTTGCATATTGTAACTTCTCCTCATCATTGCATCCTACTATTTTAAGTTTCCTTTCTGTATCCATCATCCAATCCTCCGCATCCATCTGTTCTGATGCAGATGCAAAAGGAATTGGTTTGGCATTTTGAAAATCAGAAAGACTTACTTTGGTATCTTTGTTTTCCTCTTCGGGTCCTATTCGTTTGAGTATTTCCTGCATGAACTTATCCTGGTACTCTTGCATCATTTGCATGTATTGCATGAAATTCTCCTCTGTCAACAGACCAGTTGATGGTCCAGTTGCAATTACATCCATATTGCTTTCCCTCTTCTTAGCTTCTTGTTCCAAACATTATCCTTCAAACCCAGCTTCTACTCCCGTATCCATACCCTCTCTAGTCCTGTTACATAAAGCGAGTACTCATTCTTACATCATGCATATGTTTTCTGAGCTCAACTCTATGCACAGTGCTAGTCACACAAGGAAATCAAAAACCAAATCCAAATAACAACCAAACCTATACCATGTATTATACATGGTTTTTATAAACTATTACAAACAATCCTCACAACTATGGTTTGACTCTCACTTAGTACATTAATTGTATGTTTCAAGGACTTGCTTTCTCGTATGAGCATGCTCTTACTTATTAAGTCATGCCTCTCAAACACTACGATGCACATTACTGGTTATGTACATCATTTAAGCCCTTCACTTCTATGGATTGTCTCTTCTTACTTTTATCTCTCTTTCTAGTACTTCCTGGAATTCCGTCCATGATGACGTCAAGTCCAACAACTACCTTATGGAGTATATAAACATCCAGAGGGTGTGCACTCTTGATTAGAAGTACTTAGATTGAGATTAGCCATTGAAAAATGACTAGAAAATGCGTGATCTTCTGTTGAATTCTCATGTCCACCTTCAAATGCACTTTCAAAGTAAGATGTATTCTCTACTTTTTCCTTGACTTAGTTATACATATAGATGTAATAACCATCAGTGCCTTCTTCCAGGTCAATAGGATTGGTACTACCCCACATGGTGTAGGGGTTCGTAGCATGGAAAACAAAAAAATTATACCGCATACAAACAAACAAGCAAAGATCTATCTACTAGATTGTAGCAACGAGTCGATAGAATAACTCACCCTCGAAGATTCCAAAGTTTTTAACGAGAGTGGATTCTCGTGGGTGATGTAGTCGTACTCTTGCCGATCTCAAGATCGTGTAGACGATCCTTCCGACGCTGCATTCCGGCAGCGCTTCCGGAGTCGGTCACACGTTCAGTATTCGATGAAGACCTTCCTCTCCCTTGTTCCAGCATGCAGCGGAGGTTGTAGCAATCTCCTCGCGATTCCGGCAGAACAACGGCGTGGTACCAGAAGTAGAGGGGAGATCTCGCAGGGCTTCGCCTTAAGCCGGAGCGAGTATGGTGGACTATGAGAGAGGCCTTGGCGATCTAGGGTTTAGAGGCACCAAGGAGAGAGGGCTAGGCCGGTGGCTAGGGCAAGGGGAGAGCCCCAAGTCGGTGGCTAGGGTTTGCCCTAGGGCGGCGGCGGCTGCAAGAGGGCCGGCGGCTAGGGCTAGGGTTTTAGTGGGGCAAGGTGTAGGTCTAGAGGGACACCCCTGCCCCTCCTTTTATAGGTGGGAGGGCGCCAGCCAGGGGAGGGGAGTCCTCCCCCAACTCGTCCACCAAGGCCGGTGGGTGGAGGGAGAGGAACTCCTCCCCAAGTAGGTTTCCTACTCTCCCTCCACCAAGCAAACTTGCCGTTTGACTTTTCAAATTGGCGTTTGACTTTTCAAACTAGGATTTGATTTATCCCTTTATTTTGCTCAGCGATGACACCTAGTACATAATGCAACCATTCCAACTTGTTATGACACATTCATGTACCCTTCCCCTCCGAAGTGTCGGACCTTCTGGACCCTTCTAGAACATTCCCGATGAAAACACCGGAATCATTCTCCAACCCCGAAACAGGACTTTTAATTCATCACAAACTTCTCCCTCATAACTCAACAAAACAATAGAGGTTATGTCAAAATTCATGCCACTCCCCTTTTGATGACACTAAACCTAATTCATCGGAATAAGAATTCTGATCACTCTTGTCTTTTAATTTGGCAAAAAAATACCCGGATTTTTAGATGCATGCATGCAGATGCACAAAATCCTAAATCTACCCTTCGTCTAGTCCTAAATGCTGGGATGTTACACATATGAACAAAGAAAGCAGTATCAGGACAGACAGAAGTATACCTATGAGATGATGCTAGACCAGCCGTGTAAATTTCACACGCCTAGTCCGAGTAAGCCAGCAAATCACACAACAAGACAATGCACTTCGTTTCAGAAAGGAGATAGAGTGCATTTGCCGAATAAGAAGCTACCACCGCCTCCCCCTCCACCACTCACTGGAGGAAATGCTCAAGCTGTTGGAGCTGATAATAGATATGAAAACAGACAACCGAGGTATCATATTCAAGAAAGAAGGGAAGCTATGCACCAGGTGCACAACCCAAGAGGTGACGCGCTCATGTCGGCCATGGAACTCGAAATGAGTACAAGGAACATCACTAGAGCTATGTCGTCTTCGTCACAGAGCCAAATGACAAAAAGAGTCAGCAGAGACGGATGATGGAAGTGAATGCCACAACGCCGGCAATTCCAAAGTATATGCATTGGTCTAAGCAAGAAATAACTTGGAGCATAAAGGATCACCCCAAGATCATGCCAACCCCAGGAGGTTATGCTCTAGTCTTGGATCAAACTTTCATGGGCCCTGATATCAATGTGAAGTTTTCCAAGGTACTGATCGACGATGGCAGTAGCATCAACATCATGTAAAAGGATACCATGCTCAAGTTGGGGTAGACAAGAGCCAAAGGCAAGGAAAGGTGAAACGGCAAAATGAGACTCGGGGACTTGCCCTTGGATGATTCAAACTCAGAATATAACAAAATGTTTAACCTTAATCAAAAGGCACACAACCAAACATAAGTGCAATGTATATTACATTTGTACCTGGCATACCGGGGATCTCATCAAAGTTCAAGTACTTGTCCTATTCAGTCTAAGAAGCAGCCGGACTCGGAGGCATGGTCTTGGAGATAGGAGAATCGCTGGGAGCACCTGCCGAGTCAGGGGCATCAGTAGCCGAGTCTTCAGGATCATCTGACTCGGTGGCCTCGCTGTCGGCACCCTCTTCATCAGCAACTTCGACAAGAGGTTCACCAATATCGAGGAAGCTGGGCCCGTCGCACCAAGCATGCACCATGGTATACTCGATCATGGCGTAGGCTTGCTCCTGGCGTCTCTTGATCAGCTCAGGATCGTTCAACCACTTGCCGTCCCCCCTTATGCGAGCAAGAACATCAAGATTGATGTCCTCGTACCATGAAAGCATGAAGGAGAGGGCCTTGTCCGCTGTAGCTCGACCGGCCGACTCACGCCACTGATCCAGCCTCTCTTTGGTGAGAAGCATCCTTTCAGCAAGGGGCTCGACGAGCGTGGGTGCATCTTCATCCGGCCAGAGCATGCGAAATGCATGAATAGCCGATTTGAGAAAGTCCACGCCGCAAGACTTAAGGGTCTTGACCTGCTCTAACACTGCTTCGAGATGCTCGTCAATGGTCACCTCGCCATCAGTTGGAGCGTCAGACTCGGCTCTCACTTTCTTCATGGCCCGAATGGCAAACATGTGGGCCTCAGGAAAATTCTCTGCAAGCAAAAAGAGAATGTTAGAAAAGTAACAAAAATAGATGAAAAAAGGTCAAGAGCGAAAATCACAGTGCAAAAAGAGTAAGAACTCACTACCGAGAAAATAGTTGATGGCGCTAAGCTTGTTCTGCCAAGTCTTGGCCTTGGCTAGGAGGGCGTCGAGGTCCAGGCTCGCCGACTCAACCGCCAACTCGGCCTCCTTGAGAAGCTCCCTGGTTTCCTCGGTGCTGGCGGCATGTTGGCCGTCTTTCTCGGCAAGCTCTTCCTTCAGCCCCTTCACTTCGGAGAAGTGTTTTTGCTCCATGTAGGCCATCAGCTTCTTCAGCCGAGTCACCTCGTCTCGCTCCTTCTAGAGTTCGGCTTGGTGCTTATCTGCTTATTCAAAACAAATTACTCGTCGGTAGCAACAGAAATATCTTAACTCATTAGGATAATAAGGCAAGATAATGGCATGAACACAAAACAGCATGAGGAAGGCAAAAAAATTACTCTCCGTCTTGCTGATCTGCGAGGGGAGCGCGTCGATGGTGGACTTGGCAGAAGCTGTGGGAGAAGAGTGAGAAAAGAATAAGAGAATGAAGCAAAGGAAAGTACACCGGATAAAGATATGGCAAGCAATTACCTTGGCCTTGGGTCTTGATTTGCATCTTCTCATAAGCAAGTTCGAGCTTGCGATGCTCCAAGAGGAGAGCTTGATGCACCTTGGTGCGCTCATTATGCGTGAGCTGCACAAAGGAAAAAGACAGTGAATAAATGGAAAAATCAGGCTCCTAGCCGGATAAAGGGTGACTGCTATCTTAGAGCTTACATCCGAGTAAATTCATCACTCGGCAGTAACCTCGGGGACTAGGGATTCAAACTCTAGCATGCAAGCTTGGCTTGAAGACATCTAGACTAAGTTATTACTCAGAGCTTATGGACGAGTAAGTTCCTCACTCGGCAGTAACCTCGGGGACTAGGTGATATGTATAAAAGAAATACTCATCAACACAAAAGATTAAGAAGCCTATTTACCTTGTTCACTTCATCCGCGCGAGCCATTAAGGTGATGGCTTGCTGGGCCATGTCAGAAATAGCCTTGGGGCCTAGCTTCAGCTTCTTGCTGGCGCAGGTGCTGATATCTTTCTCACCAGCTGCATTCCATGCCACAACATAGGGCTCGGCGGAACCAAGTCCATTCCCACTGAGCGTCCGAGTGAGAACTTGCCCTTTCTTCAGGGTAGTTCCCACATTGGTGCAGGTCGCAGCGGTGCTGGTATGAAGGGTAGCAGCTTGAGAGCTGCCACTAGACCCGGTATCCGTAGATCCGCTCGGTTTACCCGTTGGGACGAGCATGGTCGTTGGAGTCATGGGCCGGATTTGAGGAACGGTACCCGGAGCACAGACCAAAGTTGTCTGCTTGGTGGTAGTCTTGCCGGATAAGGGGCAAGCTGGACCAGGAGCCTTAGGCTGGGTCTGGCTTTTTGACAGAAGAGGAGAATGAGCAGATTTGTTAGGAGAAAAAAGAGGAGACGCCTGAGTGGGCTTAGCTGTTTTGCTGGCACCAAGATCAGGAAGCTGTTCATGCAGATCAGCTTGAGGGCTGGTGCCAGAGGAACTGGTGGCGAAGGTCTTCTCGGCACCAGCGTTGCTGGCACCAAGATCAGGAAGTTGTTCCTGGCCAGCACTAGGGGTGCTGGGTTGAGCGCTCATATTTTTATGTGAGCAATGCCACAGAGGTGGACTGGATCTGCCTCCCGCCCTTTGTCAACGTTCCTTCTACGTAGAAGGGCTGGACGACGAAGAGCATGGGCGCGATGGCGGACCCTGACCGGATGGCGGCCCGGGTGGATACGGAGTGGCTTACCGCCCGGGACATTGCGCTATCCTGGATGACGCGTCGTGTGCTTCCGTTGTAGAAGCGGTCGCACAAGATGTGCCATTTGTCGACCGCTAATGACCCAACGAGGACGTTGCGGAAGGATGTGCCCTACCAGGACCTGTGCAACTATATTTCCATGATCTCCAAGTTCTGTGTGGAGGCGACCTGGGCGTACTCCTGCCCGCCGTACCATCGCGGCCGCCTGCCGCCCCGAGTAAGTTGTTCTCTAGTTTCCTTGGATTTTTCTTGCATTGTTGTTAGCTCTCCTTGGGTGCCTTATGCTCCCCTTTTTGAGTAGTTGTTCATGATGCAGCTAGCCAAAGACGGTATGGGGGACTTCCCTCTCCCCTCCTTCTTGGCGGATAGGAAGCCAAAGAAGTACCCCCAAATGGAGCCCGAAGGGTTTCCCACCCGGTCCGACGACGGCCCCTCAGATCCTCATGGTAAGCTGCCGGCTACAGCTCTTTCCTTCATCGTGGGCCATGGGGATGTTGCTTAAGACTTTGTTTTTGTTGCAGTCGATGCCAACAACGACGAGGGTGGCCGAGAGAAGCCTGCGGCGAAATCCCGAGGGAAGAGGGCGGCGCTTGTTGCTGCGCCGGCTCCAGTTGAACATAAAAGGACACGCCGGGGGCGCCAAGCCGTTGCTCCGCCATCCATCGTCGGGTTAGCGTCCTTCCTGCGTCTCTTTTATTGTTCTGTGGTTTTGTTGGTGGTTTCTCTTATTTTTCATTCTGTGCAGCGAGGCATGTCGCTTGGCGATGGCGACGCTGCCGTCGTTGCTCCTCCCCCTCCTTCGCCGGTTGAGGAGGTGCTGAGGTCGCCGACTACGCCTGCACCGGTTGCGCCTGCCGCGTCGTCCCCGCCTGGGGACCCTCAGAGTTCTCCGACCACGGGGCTGCTGCATCAGGCGCCCACTTCCTCGCGGCTGGGGCAGCTGTTCGTGGCTGCACAGGACCCCGAGACTCCCCTCCTTCATCCTGGGGCCGGTGTGAACCCGGCCTGGAGCGATGCTCTGGCCAGTTCTGCCAGGCTCGTCATCACAGAGGTGAAGGAGGAGGCCGCGGCTGTGCAGGCGTCTGCAGCGGGCGGCGACCAGCCGGGTGCTTCTGCGCCGGCTGGGAGGGAGTTGGTGGTGGCCGTGCCTTCGGGTGCGGCTACTAATGATGACGACGTTATCGTCACCGGCTCGAGGCCAGCTCTGGCTATGCTGACGCCAGGTGCGATCCTCGTCCAGCTCTCGGGCACGGCACCCGTCACACTCAACCAGGTTCGCCACCTGGTTGAGGGAATGGAGAAGGGCCTTGGCGAGGCCAAAAATTTATCTGTCTTGATGGAGGTAGGTGACTCTCCCCAACCAGGTTTGCCGTTCCGTTTCTTATTCGTTTTCTTGTTGCAGAGAGATTTTGCAGAGTCGGTGAAGAACACCCTGGATCTAGGCCGTAAGATTGCTTCTTCCGACCTATCTTGGTGATTGGATCCTTTTTCCTGCTTTTTGTTGACCATCGGGTATCCTCTTATAGCCATGATCCAGGACAAGGAGAAGGAGGTCGAGTGCGTCAAAGCTGAGGTTGCCCGGCTGGAAGAGTCGAACAAGGTGCGGCAGGTGCAGTTCGACCAACTGGACATGGCTAAGCATTAGCTTGAGGTTAGTGTGGAAAGGGGCCAGAAAACAGCTGACATCTAGGCGGAGGCGCTGAAAAATTTTGAGACGATCTCTGCCCAACAGGAGGAGACGATCAAGACTCTCCGCTCCCGGGAGGCGGAGCTGACTCAGCACCTCTAGAGTATCTCGAAGACGGTTGTCAGTAAGTTCTTCATCTTCCTTCCTCCGTTGTGTCGTGGTTGGTTGAATTTGGTCTGATTGTTCAGCTCTGCCTTTGATTGCATCTCATTACCCTGATTCGACCGAGATGGCTCTAGAAAAGCTGCCTAAGGAGGAAGCTAGCCGCGACCTTACTGCCTTCGACTTGGTTAAGGTGTTGGCGGAAGAGAGCAATGGCCTTCGTGTTGTTGGTAACGACCTCTTCCACTACATCTAGCCAGACGGGGGCGACCTACATGACATCGCCAGCCTAGCTGTTGCCTTGTCCAAAGGCATCGACGTGCTGGAGATTCATAAGGCGTGGGTTGCTCAAGGTGGAGTGGAGATGGCTTTGGCCCTGGTGAAGTCGTGGTGACCGGTTGCTAATCTTAGTGTCCTCACCTGTGGCTTCCGTCTTGGGACGAGCTACGAGGGCCTTCGTGCCAGCATTCCGGTGATCCAGTCCTATGGGGTGAAGATTGGCACCTGGGTGGACCTGGACCGTGACTTTCGCGCTTCAGTGAGCTGCCACTGCTTAATCGGATCCCAACGCCTGAATCCCATCGACGTTGCCTCGCCGGACTACTAAGCTCCCTCGGACATCGGCGCATATCCTGTCGGCCCTCCGCCTCGCTTTTGACGCTCCTTCAGCCCGCTCCAGAATCTTGATCCCCGAAATGTCGGGTGTATTTGTTAAACTAATCTTTTGTTGTTGCTATACTTTGGCTGGCTTTTGTCGCCAAATTCTGAATTTACGTGGAAACTTCGTGTTCTGTTTTATGGCTCGGTGCCTCTTTAGCCCTTGGGCTTATTCTTCCTTTTTGTTTGTCTTTGACATTTTTATCTTTACGCCTTTGTCATTTTTGGTCTTTGAAATTCGAGCCGGCTGGGGTAGCCAGCTAGGTCGAAGCTCTTTCGCCGCCTTGACTTGAATTTATGGGTGCGTGGGAGCGCGCCCACTGGGTGTAGTCCCCGAGGTTCGGGCCGACTTGGGGGTGGCCAGCCGGGTCAAATCTCTTTCACCGTCTCGACTTGAATTTATGGGTGCGCGGGAGCGCGCCCACTGGGTGTAGTCCCCGAGCTTCGGGCCGGCTGGGGGTAGCCAGCCAGGTCAAAGCTCTTTGCCATCGCGTTTCCTGTCAAGTTGTGGCTCGAGTCACGCGAGACATAGCGTTGCTCTAGGTTAGTTTCGTTATGCATAAGTTCATTCATTAGTTAGGACTGAACAAAAAGGGAACGAAGAGGCGCGCCCCTTCGAGTTAGGCTGTTAGCAGCTCCCCTTTTCTCAGCGAGCATTGGCCTTTCGAGCGTTTCCCTTGCTGGCTATCAGTCGGGTTGCGGTCTGCAGCCGGAAACGAAGGAGTAGCTGAGCTGGCATGCCTCGTGATACTTCGATTCGTTGTTGTTGGCTTAGCTCGTGTAGGCGCGACCGATTTGCCCAGGCGCCCTTGCTTTCTGCGTTGGCATTTTCTTGCAGCATGTACTTTGAGTTTTTGCTCTTGCCGGGTCGAAAGCCAGCGTGCGGTCTGAAGCCGGAACCGAAGAGTTTTCTCTAGGCACCTTGTGCAATACTATGCCGCCTGTAGAAATCATGGGGTTCTAGGCCAGCCGGCACGAAGGCGAATGTGGTGCGCAGAATTGGGACAAAGCCCTCGGGACTATGCCGAGTCTTCCGATCTTGTTCATTTATTACATGCAAAAGGGAAGATACATACACTTCTTTCTCAAGTGTAAAACGGCCAGAGTAGGCTTACGTTCCATGGGCGTTTCGTCTCCTCGTCCGAGCGATCTGCCTTGTTCTTTACCGGCTACTGGGCATCGATCAGATAATATGAGTTGTTGTGCAGTGCCCGGCTGACGATGAATGGGCCTTCCCATGGCGGGGATAGCTTGTGCATTCCTTTTGTGCTCTGGACAAGGCGCAACACCAGATCTCCTTCACGGAACGAGGTAGGCCGGATCCAGCTGGCGTGGTAGCGGTGCAGGTCTTGCTAGTAGATTGCTGACCTGGACAATGCTAACTCTCGTGCTTCCTCGAGCAGGTCCACGATGTCCTCTCGTGCTACTTTGGCTTCCTGCTTCGTGTAGAGTTGTTTGCGAGGCGCGTCGAACTGGATGTCCATGGGGAGAACTGCCTCTGCCCCATAGACAAGGAAGAACGGTGTGAAGCCGGTTGAGCGGTTGGGTGTGGTGTGCAGGCTCCAAAGCACAGCTAGCAGCTCTATCCAGCATCTGGGTGATTTGATGAGCAGTTCGATCAGTCTTGGCTTGATTCCAGCTAGAACTAGCCTGTTAGCGTGCTCGCACTGTCCGTTGGATTGTGGGTGTGCGACCGATGCCAAGTCCAGACGGATGCCCTTCTCTCCGTAGAAACGGGCGAACACCCCCTTCGCGAAGTTGGTGCCGTTGTCTGTGATGATGCTGTGCGGGTAGACAAATCAGATGATGATGTCCGTGAAGAACTTGATCACCGTTGCTCCATCCAGCTTCTTGATGGGCTTCGCCTCGATCCACTTAGTGAACTTGTCTACGGCCACGAGCAGGTGTGTCATGCCGTATCGAGCTGTTTTTGGACGGCCCAACCATGTCCAGCCGCCAGACTGCAAACGGCCAGGTGATTGGTATTGTCTTGAGTGCGACAGACGGCGTGTGCTTCAGCTGGCAGCCTTTGCATGCTTTGACTAGCTCCTCAGCATCCTTCAGCGCTGTCGGCCAGTAGAAACCGTGTCGAAGGGCCTTGGCTGCTATTGCTCTTGACGAGGCGTGGTGGCCGCACCCGCCCTGGTGTATGTCCACTAGGATCTTGGTTCCCTCTTCTTGGCTTACGCATCGCTGATAGATGCCCCTGACGCTGCACTTGTATAGCTCATTGTTGATGATGGTGTATGCGCTTGCTCTTCGCCGTACCTGTTGTGCGGCTACTTCTTCCGTCGGGAGCTTGTTCTTGGCCAAGAAGTCCATGAACGGCTTCGCCCAGTCATGTGTTTCCTGAATGGTGGTCACTGTCTGCATCATGAGCTTAGTCTCCTCACGGATGGCTGGCTCCGGAATGTCGGGAGGCTTATCGGGTGGGAGCTTGCTGACATTGATTGCGAGCTGGCGTGAGGCAATCTCTGGGTGCGACGCGGCAGTCCCCGAGTGCGGTGAGGCAGTCCCCAGGTGCGGCGCGGCAGTCCCCGGGTGCGGCGCGACACCGGCTGTTCTTAGATCTACATCGAGTATGATGGAGTCGGATTCTGGTGACGGGGTGATGGAGGGCTTGCGAAGGTGCGCGAGGGAGACTCCAGGTGGTATGGCTTCTCTTGTTGAGCCGACCCTGGCCAAGGTGTCAGCGGATTCGTTGTTGGCTCTGGGCACGTGGTGGAACTCGCATCCTTCGAAGCAGGCACACAGCTGTTGAACGAAGAAACGGTAGAGTGCCATGTTTGCGTCCCTTGCATCCCACTCATCGGATACCTGCTGCACCACCAGGTCCGAATCTCCGAAACATAGTACCCTTTGTATGCCTATCTGCTTGGCCATCTTGAGCCCATTGATGAGCGCTTCATATTCGGCGACGTTGTTGGATACCTTGAAATGAATCTGGAGGACGTACTCCAGTCGGTCGTCTTTGGGCGAGGTTATGACAATTCCGGCTCCGAGCCCTCCTCGCATCTTGGAGCCGTCGAAGTGTAGCTTCCGGTATGTTGAGTCAGGGGCCGGTGGCATGTACTGGGTCTCTGCCCAGTCGACAATGAAGTCGACTAGTGCCTGGGATTTGATTGTCGTTCTTGGATCATATTGGATGTTGTGCGCAGCGAGCTCGATGGCCCATTTTGCAACGCGCCTGGTGGCGTCCTTGTTGCTGATAATCTCAGCAAGCGGGGCCAGTGCCACCACCCGAGTGGAGTTCTCTTGGAAGTAGTGCTTGAGTTTCTTGGAGGCCATGTACACGCCATTAACCAGCTTCTGGTAGTGCAGGTATTTTTGTTTGGAGAGTGACAACACCTCGCTTAGGTAGTACACGGGGCATTGGACCGGCTGGGCCTTCCCCTCTTCTGGCCTTTCCACTACTAGTACCACGCTGACCACTCTGTTGGTGGCCGCGATGTACATCAGCATAGGCTCCTTTGCTGTCGATGCCGCCAGAATGGGTGGAAAGGTGAGCACGCGCTTGAGGTCCCGGAAAGCTTCATCCGCCTGAGCTATCCAGACAAACTTGTCTGTATTTTTCATGATTTGGTACAGGGGGAGGGCTTTCTCACCCAGCCGGCTGACGAACCGGCTGAGGGAGGCCAGGCACCCGGTGAACTTCTATACGTCACGCAGGTTTTGTGGCAGCTCCATACGCTCGATGGCTCCAATCTTCTATGGGTGCGCCTCGATTCCTCGCTCGGAGATGAGAAAACCGAGGAGCTTCCCGGCTGGGATGCCGAATACGCACTTCTCTGGGTTTAGCTTGATCCGGAAGCGGCGGAGGTTGTCGAATGTCTCCTTCAGGTCTTCGAGCAGCGTGTGCTGCTTCTTGGTCTTGATGACGACATCATCGATGTAGGCGTGGACGTTTTTACCGATCTGTGTCTGCAGGAATTTCTGTATGTAGCGCTGATAAGTTGCTCCTGTGTTTTTTAGACCAAAAGGCATGGTGGTGTAGCAGTAAGCCCTATACGAGGTTATGAACGACTTCTTTATTTGATCGGTTACATTGGGATGAATCTGGTGATAGCTCGAGTAAGCATCCAGAAAAGACAACAGATCACATCCAGCGGTGGAGTCGATGACTTGATGTATCCGCGATAGAGCAAAAGGATCCTTGGGGCATGCTTTCTTGAGGCTGGTGTAGTCAACACACATGCGACATGTCTTGTTCTTCTTCAGCACCAGCACCTGATTGGCCAGCCATTCCGGGTGGAAAACTTCCATGATGAAGCCATCGGCAAGAAACCACATGATCTCTTCACCGATGGTTCTTCTTTTTTCTTCGGCGAAGCGGCATAAAGATTGCTTGACCGGCTTCGCGTCCGGTCGAACATGAAGAGAGTGCTCGGCGAGTTCCCTCGGGATACCTGGCCTGTCTTTTGGGAACCATGTGAAAATTTCCCGATTCTCACGGAGGAAGTCGACGAGCGCGCTTTCCTATTTGTTGTCCAGGCCGTCTCCGACTAGGACAAACTTTCTCGGGTCTTCCTCGTTTAACAGGATCTTCCTCGTGCCTTGTGAGGGCTTGGATTGTGATTCTCCAGCCGGTTTAGGTTCTCCAGCCGTCATGTCCTTCTGCAGAACCGCCACGTTCTGCATTATGACACGCTTCTCCTCAGCGATGATCATTGCTTCGGCTAGCTTGGAGCCGTCTGAAGCGCACTCGATCGACCGCTTGTAGCAGTCGTCAATGGTGATCACTCCCTTTGAGCCTGGGAGCTTCATCTTGAGGTATGCGTAGTGCGGTACTCCCATGAATTTGGTGAGGGCTGGGTGCCCTAGTATGGCGTGGTAGGCGCTGGAGAGGTTCACCACCTCGAACCAGATTGGTTCACGACGGAAATTGTTCTCACTGCCAAAGATGACATCCAGGCGGATTTTGCCGATTGGCGAGTGCGACGGGCCTGGTACTGCTCCGTGGAATGAAGTTCTTGAGGGTTGCAGCTGGGATTCGCTGATGCCGAGCCGCTCGAGGCTACTCCGATAGAGGAGGTTGATGCTGATGCCGTCGTCGATCAGCACCCGGGAGAAGTGACACGAGTGCTTCTTGGAGATGATGATGGGGTCGAGGACCAGCGCGTAGCTGCCAGGGCTTGGAAGGACAGCCGGCTGATCTTCCTTGCTCCAAGTGATCGCCTGCTCCAACCAGTGCAGGTACTGGGGGACGGGGGGACAATCACGTTTACTTCAGCCTCGCGCCTCCGCTTTGTGTGCTTTGTCTCTGGTTCCATAAGGAAGATGTGGTAGTTGCCCACTTGTTGCGGGTAACCGTCTTCGTCGTCCTTGCGGCGGTTGCGCCGATCCCTATTGTCCGGTGGGCCTCCGGCTGGCGGTGGAGGTGGTGGTGGGAGACCACCGGCTTCAGCCATCTTCTTCGTCCAGCTACACTGGCGCGTTGTGTGGTTCGCAGGCTTGCTGCCGCCGCTATGGAACTTGCAAAGCCCGTCGAGCATGGACTCCATGGTGTATTTAGGCCGAGGCGGCCTATCATCCGGTCTCTGCCTCCGACTACCACCTGCATCCGGATCCTCCTTCACAGCAGCCACCTTCTTGGTTCCGTACTGACTGTCTGGCTGGTCGTCTTTCCTCTTACCATGACAGTTGTCATTGTCGTGTCGCCTAGAGTGCTGGTCGCCCAGCTGGCGGTGTTCCACTTGCTCGTCCGTGACGATTTGGCCTTGGTCATCTACCACGATGGGCTTCTTCATGGCCGTGTCGGTGGTGGCGTACTTGTCCGTGATGGCCATGACATGGGCCATCATTTTCAGGTCTGCCCGACTGAGCTTGTGCTTCAGCATGGTGCCGTCTCGACAGCCGTTGGTGAAGAAGTCGATTGCCTGGTGCTCTCGCACCCCCTCGCACGAGTTGTGCATGCTGGTCCACCGGGTGAGGTAGGCGCGATCGGACTCATCCTTGCCTTGCACGCAGAGGGCAAGCTCGCGAGGTCGACCCGGCCGCTTGTATGTTCTGGTGAAGTTGCGAATGAATGCTTCTTCGAAGTCTAGCCAGGCGTTGATGCTGTTGTCGGGACGGCTGTTGAGCCATGTTCTTGCCGAGTCGACGAGCATGAGGGGGACGTAGCGGACGGCCAGTCGGAGATTTATGTTGGCGATTCCCACTGTGGTAGTGTAATCTACCAACCAATCCTCGGGCTTGACCGTGCCGTTATACTTTGGCGTGTCCCTTGGGAGCGAAAAACCCTTGGGAAATGGATCATTCCGGATCCGCGGACCAAAACACTTCGGGCCAGCCGGACTCTCCTCCTCCATCGTGCGTGACTGCACCAGGAGGTCGATATGCTCGCGCGCGTCAGCCGGCTCTCGGGGGCCGAGTCGTCCCTTCAGATGCGACGCAGGCGGGTCCTTGTTCGTCTCTACTCCCTCCTCTGGAGCACGCGTCTTATTTCCTTGGGACGCTCCCACCGCTGGAGCGCGGCTCGCGCTGGAGGTAACCGCATCTTGGTTGCGACGACCTCGATTGCCAGATTCGCCACGCGGGCGGCTGTTCTGCCCGACTCCTCCCAGGGAAGATGCCTGCTGATTTTTGCTTCCTCCACGCGCCGTCTGTTCTGCGCCTTTGTGGACGACTATGTCGCGGGAGTTTCCCATCTGGCTGGGGGCGCCCTCAGCTTGCTCCTTGTTAGCGGTGGCGAGGAGGAGCTGGACACGCTCTTGCTGGCGATGAAGCTCTTCGCCTTCAAGGTGTTTTAGCTCCGTGGCCACCGCCTCGGCCGCTCTCATGTTCTTGGTGGGGGTGTTGTAGACGGATCACGCCACTCCTGCACGTGAATCGGCAGCGTGGTCCAGTTCCGACGCTAGGTCGCGTCCCCGGTGCTGGATTTTCCTAACGAAGTCGTGGACAGCATTGTACTCATGCACGGGTGGCGTTTAACTAGCGCTGGTTAGCTGCAACCTTGGTGGCCTCCTCCAGGAGCTTCTGGCGCATTGCTTCGAGTGCGGCAGCGGCAGTTGTTGGGTCTTCCTCGACGATGAATGGAGCACGCAAGTGCTAGATGGAGGCAGTGAGCGGGTCTTGCTCCTGCTCGGGCGCAGAGTTTTATCCTCCCGCTCGGCGCTCCTGAGGCGGGCGATGGTTTTCGCGGGCGTTCACCACCATGACTTACCGCTTACCGCGGCCGGAACGTTGGTGGGGCGGCTGAGAGGTACGTCGAAGACGGGGGTGACCACGCTGGGGAAGGCCTCAGCGATGGTGGCGACATAGACGCGGATGTCCCCAAAATGCATGATGGAGCCGTTGGCGGGGACGGCATTCCCGGCGAAGCACGCGGCGTTGTCGATGACGCAGTCGAAAGCGCCGAACGTGAGCACGAGGCCGGAGGCCACGCATTCACCGGCGACGAGCGGAACTCCCGTGCGGAAGATGATCCCAGCCGAAGCGTTGTGCCCCACGGTGGGCGCCAACTATCGTGGTGTGGAACACGGCAGTGCCATTGGGGATGGATAAGAAGGGACACTCGAATGCAATTGGTGGCTCACGCAACGAGTTGGGCACGGTAAACTGCAAACACAGCGACGTACCTAGGTTCGGGGCCCTCTCGGCGAGGTAACACCCCTACTCCTGCAAGATGAACTATATGAGGGTGTGAATGCCCTGTACAAGTGCTCCTTGAAATGTTTCCTTAGCAACTATCAAGAGCTCAAGGAAGCTCAATTCTAGTGGCTAGCACTTCTCTCCTTCTATCGTTGCCTACCTAGAACCCCAGCTCTGCCCTCCCTTATATACTAGTCTAGGAGGGCAGGTTACAAATCGGGCCCTACGGTTTACTGTCTGGATATGGGTTTACAGTACATGGTTGGCCGCAGGGCCTAGCCGGTGGGCCAGGACCCAGTCCACCCTTCTTTTATCGTCACCCTCTTCTTTAGCCGTCACCCGGGCTTCTTTTGGGGCGTCAGCCTTGCTTTAACGGTCACCCGGACTACTTTGGCCAGCCAGCCGACCGTTTTGCTTTATCTTCGTCGGGTAGCGCCGGTCGTGATGGCACGCCAGCCTGTCTGATGACGAGGGAGGGCCAGAGGCGTACCCCGGAAGGGAGTGTCGGTCCCTCCGATCTCTCCATCAAATCCGAGGTGAGCCGGGTGGAAGCGGCCATACGGCTGATTCTTCTGGCTTCCGGCAAGACGGGCCAGCCGGGAAAGTCAGAAGTCTTACCGAGCGGTATTGTCCAACCTGCTGGAGTTGCTACTCTTGAGGGCTAGGCGGCCTGCTCCTTCTGGAGCCGGCCTATTTGGGCCTGGCTTACCCCACCCGAGGGTCATCCCCCCGACAGGTGTCGAATTGTATCACCCCGGGTAAAATCACTACTATAAAATCGTTGTGTATTTTTTGGTGCATCATCATGACTGCATGCTCATGTCATCATGCCACATTGCATTTGAGAAACATCATGTTATCGTGCATGTATGTCTAAAACTATTTTCGAAAAGCCTATTTTGTTTTGTACACTATCCCTTCTTATTTCAAAGTATAAATCCTGGTCTTGTCGAGATCTTTTATTTACCTAAAAACTATTTTATAAAATGTTCTTCAAGTTAAATAAAAATAATCTTTTTGACCGGAAGGCGGTCAGTCGGAGGCCCCACCAGTCCAGACTACCTAGCACCCGGCCCACTTAAACTAAACCTAGATCAACCACCCAAACTATAACTCAACATATCCCACCCTCTCTCAACCTTCCACCGCCTCCACGCTACACAACCCGCACGCAAGCCAACGCGCAGCTCTACAGCACACGACAATAAGGACGCATCGCACAGTTCCTAGCCCTTCCCGCACTCACCCTACATGCCGGCCCACCTCCTCAGATCCCACTTCCCATCCCGCGGTCAACCGCCATAACACCCCTCTCCCTATCTGCCCACCCACAAGCTGGCCCACCCCATGACCCCTTTATGTTCCTCTCCTTTGATCGAGAACCAATCCCGCACGCCACTTTCCCCCTATCCCACCTAACCTTTGCTCCTCATGGTCCTACCAACCTGTGTCCCCGATTCCCCTCGCTCACGAGCCATGAGCCGCCTCCCACACCCCGCACATAGCGTCGCTCCCCTCAATCCCAACAGAGCACCACCGCTAAGATTCCACCACTACAAGAAATGTTTCCTTCCGCAACGACTTGGCTCATCGGTCGTCTTACAAGGCGCGCCTTCCGCGACGAAAATTTCGGCTCGACCGTGGCTGATGCAAAACTTTTTTTTTCTGGTTTCGCGCCCCACTACTACGAAGAAACCGCTAAAAACATGGCGGAAGCTTGACGGGCGCATGGAATAAGTAAGATTTCCTCTTCGTCATAAGATGTTAGATACGTCGCAAACGTATCTATCATTTTTATGCTCCATGCTTGTTTTGTATCGACTTTGTTATGTTTTGTCTACACTTTGAGGTATTTTTATACATTTTCCGGAACTAACATATTAACAAGATGGTGCAATGTCAGTTGCCTGCTTTCTATTGTTTTTTGTTTCAGAAAAGTTAGTAAAGAAATATCCTTGGAATTGGACGGGACAAAAGCCAAAGTCACTATTTTTCCAGATGCAACATGGAGACTGAAGAAGATACGGAGGAGGGCCAGGAGGCAGCCACACCCCCTGTTGGCGCCCCCCCTATGGCCGTGTCGGGGAGTGGTGTGGGCCCCTGGTCCACCTCCTGACATCGCCCTTTCGCCTATAATAAGCCCCCGAGGTAAAAACCCTAAAACAATCAGCATCAATCCATGAAAAGGTCTGCAGTGCTGCCTCCACCGAAGAGGAGATTCGGGGGACAGAAGTCTCTATTCTGGCACCCTGCGGGGACGGGGAATTGCCCCTAGAGCCATCTCCATCGATCTCCACCATGATCTCCATCATCGTTGCTGACTACCATG
Organism: Avena insularis; assembly: GCA_023614405.1. Taxonomy (NCBI): domain Eukaryota; kingdom Viridiplantae; phylum Streptophyta; class Magnoliopsida; order Poales; family Poaceae; genus Avena; species Avena insularis. The sequence goes on along the minus strand of JAJUPC010000490.1, from coordinate 13,118 downwards.
ATGAGGAGGGAGTAGTTCTCCCTCGAGGCTAAGGGCTCTACCTGTAGCTATGTGTTCATTTCTCTCTCTATGCGTGATCTTATTACGGTCATAACCTTTGTAATCAAGTAGATCTACTCTGCTACTCAAGTGCTTTAATTGTAATCTCTGGTTATCCCCACGTGTGTGAAGTTGATAGTGTGCATCCCGTGTGGCACTTAGGCTAAAGATTACAGAAATACTTATCATGAGTTATATTTTGAGTTAGATGTCTCTATGAAATTGTGGTGTTTGTTGGAACCATCTAGCGCTCAAGGTGACAGTGTGGAGTTACCTAGATGGGGAATGCGAACTTTAATGAGAGCTTTTGTAGCCCGACCATGGATTAGAGTTATCCAACCGGAGAGTAGTTCAGAGTAGCATAATGAAGAGAAGATATTTATATGAGAGTGTCCACTAGTGATAGTATGATCCCTAGGCCTTGTTTCTAAGCATTGAAACACCAATTACAACTAGTGTTGTTACATGTTTGCTTGCTTCCATCTTTATTTCAGATTGAAATTACCACTTATAATCATCCAAATTACTTGTATTTCACTATCTCTTCGCCCAACTAGTGCACCTATACACCAAACAAGTGTATTGGGTGTGATGGGGACACAAGAGACTTCTTGTATCTTGATTGCAGGGTTGCCTGAGAGGGATACCTTTGACCACTTCCTCCCTCAATTCGATAAACCTTGGGTAATCCACTTAAGGGAAACTTGCTGCTGTTCTACAAACCTCTTCACTTGGAGGCCCAACACTTACTATAAGAATAGAAGCATGTGTAGACATCAATGTTGACTCGCCGAAGTATTTTTTTATGCAGGGTTCCGGACATCAGTGACTCTAGTGGACCAAACTTTTCGGTCATGCCTCCTTGATTTGAACACGATAACGTTTTTCGATGCCTCTTCAGTTTTGTCAGGCTGCTGGGTCCCACATGTTTGCCTCACATTAGAGAAATCTTGTGTATGATGGAAATTTTCCTTACCTGTTCTGAACTTGATAGCGTCGCTCGATGCATCTGCTGTTTAATCAGGCTACTAGGTCCCACGTGTCATCCTCACACTAGAAGAAACGTGTGCATGATGGATCTTTTTTTCCTTGGCTTGTGCCTTCCTGATATGAACTTGATAACGTTGATCGATCTATCTACCGTTAATCATGATGTTGGGTCACACATGCCAGCCTCTCATTACAAGAATCGTGTGTATGATGGAATTGTTTCCTTTGCTCCCGCTACCCTATTTTGAACTTGATTGTGTTGTCGTTTAATCACGCATCTGGGCCCACCTGTCATCCTCTCATTAGAAGAAACGTGAGTATGATGGATTTTTTGACCTTGGTCGTGCTACCCTATTCCGAACTTGATAGCGTTGCCAGATGCATAATCACGCAGCCAGGCCCCACGTGTCATACTCTCATTAGAAGAAACGTGTGTATGATGGAATTTTTGCCCTCGGTCGCGCCTCCGTGTTAACTTGATAGCGTTGCTCGCTGCATCAGCCGTTTATTCAGGCTGGTGGGTCCCATATGTCAGCATCTCATTAGAAGAATCGTGTGTATATGATTGAATTATTTCCTTCCCTAGCGCTACTCTGTTCCTAACTAGATAGCATTGCTCGACGCATGTGCCGTTTGGCAACGCTACTGGGTCCCACATGTCAGCATCACATTAGAAGGACGTGTATATGTTGGACCTTTTTCTCGCTCGCACCTACCTTATTCCAACTTGGCAACATTGCTCGATACACCCATCAACCTCCAAAAAGACATTTAATTCAAGAGAAATCTATCATTCTTACTGGTAGCTCAAGTTTGACCTTATTTCGTTAAATTGTCAAGATGAAAAATCTTACCAAGAAGTTGAATCCATCGCCAAAACTCTCTGTGCTTTGATATATTAATTATGCCCCTGATGGTGGGTACCCCTAAAAGCTTTTTCGCAAACTTTCAAAGCAACATACAATTTACTTGTAGTTTCAAATTTGACCTAATTTCGATGAATCGACATAAATTCATTCAAGTGGGCTCAGTTAGATAGGAAGTTTGAAAACTCATAAAACATGGGAATCGTAAGTACAACATGTTGGTCCAATATATATGTATGTAAACTTGGCTTATGGCATCGAGATCAAATATTCTTTGAACTTTTCTTTACAAAAAAGAACTATGTTCTCATCACTCAAAAAGTTTGAGAATAGAATGTTCTTTCCTGATAGTTCGAAACTCACACCGATGACATTGTTTACTAAAAGAAAATGTACCCATTTACCTCATAAAATACATGTAATTCAAGATAAATCTATCCCGGTTAGTTGTGTAGCTCAAGTTTGACCAAATTTCGCTAAATTGTCAAGGTGAAAAATCTTAGCAAGAAGTTGGACCTGTCATCTAAAATCTCGGTGGTTTCTGATATATTTGTTGTCACTCCCTGGTGGATACCTTCCAAAAGTTTTTTCGTAAACTTTCAAAGAAACATACAATATACTTGTAGTTCAAAATTTTCACCTAATCTAGGTAAATAGACATAAAGTCATTCAAGTGGACAGAGTTAGCTAGACCGAAGTTTGAAAACTCCTAAAACATGGGAATTAATCATAAGTACAACATTTCGGTCCACTATATATGTCGAAATATTTGCTTGTGGCATTCAGATCCATATTATTTTGACTTTATTTTCGGAAATGAACAGTCTCGATCGTCATCACTCAGAAAAATTAGAATGTTATTTTCAGATAGTTGGAAACTCGCACCGATGGTATTGTTTACTACAATAAGATGCACCCATCTACCACTGTGAAAATACATTTAATTCCAGAGCAATCTATCGCGCCTAATTGTAGCTCAAGTTTGACCTAATTTCGTTAAGTTGTCAAGATAAATAATCTTAGAAAGAAGTTGAACCTGTTGTCAAAACTCTCGGTGGTTTCTAATATATCAATCCCCGATGGGTACCTCGAAAATATTTTTCGTAAAACTATCAAAGCAGTCTAAAATTTACTCGCTCTTCAAATTTGACCTAATTTCGATAAATCGGCATAAAGTCTTTCAAGTGGGCAAAGTTAGCTAGGTAGTTTGAAAACTCATAAAACATGGAAATCTCAATTACGTACAACATGTTGGTCCACTTATTATGTCTAGAAGCTTGTTGTATTGTGGCATTCAGATCCATATTCTTTGTACTTTCTTTACGAAAAATAACAATCTCGTCATCACTCGGGAAATTAAGAATGCTCTTTCCAGATAGTTAGAAACTCACACCGACAACATTGTTTGCTACAAGAAGACGCACCCATCTATCTTTGAAATTACATTTGATTCAAGAGCAATTAATCTACCGCTCTTACTTATAGCTCAAGTTTGACCTAATTTCGTTGAATCGACAAAGAAGTGAAGTGTGCAAAAGTTAGCTACCAATCTTGAAAAATGGAATTATATAAGAAACTGTGGTCCACTTTGTGTGATAATTGGGAGGGTTGCATTTTCTTATAACTGTGGTAGGTATTTTGAGCGAGGTGCTTCAGTTAACATGGTCGGTGGAAATACAAGTTACATGAAGGACCCCGTAAAAAGTGAAAATTACATCCAAGTCCATGCATTTAGCACAAGGTCCCTAAAACTAATTAATGAAGTGTGTTTTGAGGTTTGCGCACAATAGCGTTCATTGTGCTTAGGACTATGAATAGAATATTCTAGATGCTAAGAATGGAAAAGAAGATCCAACGAGTTAGCAATGTTTGGATTTTCCAATCTTGATCCAACGGTCCATGTTCAAAGTTATCGGTACACTATATAGTTTTTTTATGAAAAAGGTAAGATAAGAAGTACTATTGTGAATGGCCAGTCTTTTGAATAACATTTCCCTCCCGATGTTTGGGAAGCAAGTGAAAATTTGATAACGGAAAAGTTTGAATCTTTTTCTGCCAAGGACCAGAGTTGTGTCCTTCCTATGTACTACTCCTAATCCACAACAAAGCGGCTGCCGAACACGCCATAGAAACAGAGCCGCCCTCTCTCTCAAAAAAATAGAGCCGATGTACCGAGGCACACTTGCGCAGCACCACGCTGTGGACGGGGGAGAGATCAGTCGGGCCGGCGTGCGAGGGGAGAGGGGTGGAGAGATGAGAGGTAGCGAAGCAGAGAGAAAAAAACTTCCAAATATTTTTTGTGTGCATAGGTCCTGGCATTTACTACTACTAGTAGAGTCAGGAGTACCTCGTGTCAGAAACCCATCATAAACTTTGCTCTGACATGGAACCGCCTTCAACTCTTCTTCTCTCTTCGCCGCTGCCCTCTTCCCTTTCTCACATTTCATTCTCTCTGCAAGTACAACGTGTGGACATAGGTTAGCATATACTTATGTCTAAGCAACATAAATACTACTATACTACAAGTAATAAGCTCCAGCAATATCTAAACGAGATGATTCATGGGAGCCACTAAACTGAAGAACTTTTGCATGGGAGTTTTATAGATTGGTCATACACTGCCATGTGGGCACATTATTTACTTTTTGCCTTAGGGCATCCGCAATGTGTAAAAAAATCACACCTTAAGGCATATAGTAGTACATTATGGAGAAAATAAAGTTACCTCAAGCTTGTGGGTTGTCCATAGAGAATAGAAAAATCATTTCCCCTCCCTCCTTTCTCTTGCATGGATGAATATGACCAAGCGATTGGGTCCTACCTTCTGGAAAATGTTGACCTATACATTGTGGTTATTCTCATAAGCTGGGTTGGTCCTACATTGCAGAAGCCCTTAGAAACTCGTGTTTTGTACCCCCATCTCCACCGCGCTAGACCCGGGTTTTTTTTGCAAAATTCATTTAACCGATGTAGTTAGATCAAGGTTTTGTATTTCGGTTTTGTTTTTTTACCGGGTCCGAGCGAAATGGCTGAAATTCAGCTATTTCGGAGAATTTCGGTCAAATCTTGAATGAAATGCAAGAATCAAAATTTAAACTTTGAAACAAAATTTGGCTGTAATTAGACCAAAATTTAGAGTTTCAAATAAAATTCTACCAAATATAAAATATTTTAGATAATTTAGCAAAAAATGTAAAAAATTAGAAAGTTTTTGCTCGGTAAATTATTTTACCGGTCCTGGCTGAATTTCGGTGATCTCGGCCGAAATTCGAAACCTTGAGTTAGATAGGAAGCATGATCCACTATATGCATGTGTGGAAACTTCCCACAATCAACAATGCTTACTACTCCAAGATGCACCCATCTACTGCGGGAACTCCATCAGGTCGTAAACTACCGTGTTGATCGGTATGGCCTTGGCAACCTTGGTAGTTCCGTTTGAAACCCAATATATAGTGTCTAAACATGGCAGAACAGTACCGTGAAGCTGTTTTTTCCAAAACTAGTCCAATCCCATTGTTAGTGTTTTCATGGCATGTAGCGCACACGACATGCATGATAGGGCATGTCATGCGTAAATATTTTAATTTCTTTCTTATTTTTCTTTATTTCATTTCGTTGTTTTTAAAAGGGGTTCAAAATTGTCAAGGTGCAAAATCTTAGCAAGAAGTCAAACCAGTGGTCAAAACTCCCGATGGTTTCAGATATATTAATTAACTGCCCGATATGGGTACCACCAAACGCCATTTCATAAAACTCATAGAGCAGCCTACGATTTACTAGTAGTAGTCAAATTTGACATAATTTTGATAAATCGGCATAAAGTCATTCAAGTGGGCGGAGTTATCTAGGAAGTTTGAGAACTCATAAAACATGAGAAATCGTAAGTACAACATGTTGGTCCATTGTATATGTCTGAAAACTTGGCTTGTAGTATTCAGATCCATGGTCTTCAGACTTTCTTTATGGGAAAGAACAATTTCGTCATCACTCGAAAAATTGAGAATGTTCTTTCCTCATAGTCGGAAACCCACACCCACGGCATTGTTTAATACAATAAGATGCACCATCAACCTCCGAAAAGACATTTAATTGAAGAGAAATCTATCGTTCTTACCGGTAGCTCAAGTTTGACTGTATTTCATTAAATTGTAAAGATGCAAAATCTTAGCAAGAAGTTGAAGCCATCATCCAAACTCTCTGTGGTTTGATATATTAATTATGCCTCCAATGGTGGGTACCCCCAAAAGCTTTTTCGCAAACTACGAAGCAACCTACAATTTACTTGTAGTTTTAAATTTGATCTAATTTTGATAAATCGACATAAATTCATTCAAGTGGGATCAATTAGCTAGGAAGTTTGAAAACTCATAAAACATGGGAATCATAAGTACAACATGTTAGTCCAATATATATGTATGTAAAATTGGCTTATGGCATCCAGATCCAATATTCTTTGAAATTTTCTGTATGGAAAAAACTATGTTCTAATCACTCAAAAAGTTCGAGAATTGAATGTCCTTTTCTCATAGTTCGAAACTCACACCGATGAAATTGTTTACTACAAGAATAAGCACCCATTTACCTCTTAAAATACACTTAATTCAAGAGAAAACTATCGCGATTAGTTGTGTAGCTCAAGTTTGACAAAAAAATGTTAAATTGTCAAGGTGAAATTTTTTAGCAAGAAGTTGGACCAATCGTCAAAAATCTTGGTGGTTTTTGATATATTAGTTGTGACTCCCTCGTGGGTACCTTCCAATTTTTTTTGTAAACTTTCAAAGTAACCTACAATTTACTTGTAGTTTAAAATGTTCACCTAATATCGGTAAATAGACATAAAGTCATTCAAGTGGACAGATTAGCTAGACCGAAGTTTAAAAACTCCTAAAACATGGGAATTAATCATAAGTACAACATTTTGGTCCACTATATATGTCAAAAGTTTGGCTTGTGGCATTCAGATCCATATTCTTCGGGCTTCCTTTTCGGAAATGAACAATCTCGATCGTCATCACTCAGAAAAATTAGAATGTTATTTTCTGATAGTTGGAACTCGCACCGACGGTATTGTTTACTACAAGAAGATGCACCCATCTACCGCTGTGAAAATACATTTAATTCCCGAGCAATCTGTCGCGTCTACTTGTAGCTTAAGTTGACCTAATATCGTTAAGTTGTCAAGATGAATAATCTTAGAAAGAAGTTGAACCTTTAGTCAAAACGCTCTGTGGTTTCTGATATATCAATTGACCCTAGATGGGTACCTCGAAAATATTTTTGTTATACTATAAATGCAGCCTAAAATTTACTCGCTCTTTAAATTTGACCTAATTTCGATAAATCGGCATAAATTCACTCAAGTGGGCAGAGTTAGCTAGGGAGTTTGAAAACTTATAAAACATGGAAATCTCAATTACGTACAACATGTTATTCCACTTAATATGTATGGAAGCTTGCTGGATTGTGGCATTTAGATCCATATTCTTTGGACTTTTTTTACGAAAAAGAACAATCTCGTCATCTCTCGGGAAATTGAGAATGCTTTTTCTAGATAGTTGGAAACTCACACCGACAACATTGTTTGCTACAAGAAGATGTAGCCATCTACCTATAAAATTACATTTAATTCAAGAGAAATTAATCTATCGCGCTTAGTTGTATCTCAAGTTCCACCTAATTTCGTTGAATCGATAAAGAAGTGAAGTGTGCGAAGTTAGCTAGAAATCTTGAAAAATAGAATTATATAAGAAACCGTGGTCCACTTTGTTTGATAATTGGGAGGGTTGCATTTTCTTCTAACGGTGGTAGGTCCCCCAAAGCGAGGTGCTTCAGTTAACTTGTTCAGTGGAAGTACAAGTTACATCAAGGACCTCGTAAAAAACAAAAATTACATCCAAGTCCATGCACTCAGCACAATTTCCCTAAAACTAAGCAATGAAGTGTGTTTTGAGGTTTGCCCACAAAATCGTTCATTGTTCTTAGGACTATCAATAGAATCTTCTAGATGCTAAGAATGGAAAAGAAGATCCAACGGTTAGCAATATTTTGATTTGCCAATGTTGATCCAACGGTCCATGTTCGAATTTCGAAACCAGAAAAATCCATAAACTTTGGGAAACTATAAGAAAGAATTGTCCACTTTGTACAAAAATATGTTGGGGGTATTCTTTGTTCGTTAATTTATTCTACTACTCCCTCCAACCCATATTAGTTGACTCAAATTTGTCTAAATTTGGATGAATCTAGACACTATTTAGTATATAGGTTCATCCAAATTTTGATAACTGGAAGTCAACTAATATGGGTCGTAGGGAGTAGTAAAAATACTTTAAAAGCTCGTTTGACGGTATGGCCTACTATACCACATACTCCATGTGTACTTTTTTGGGTTTGGGGCCAAATGACCAAGGTCATTGTCTACTTTTTTTGAAAATCGGGTGGTGGCACTTTGTTATTCTGACCGGGGTATTTCCCGAGGTAGCGATATGCTTCAATTTAACATCGTCATAGGATGTGTACATATATGTTACACCAAGGACCTCACAAAATATAAAATTACATCCATGTCCAAACATTTAGCACAAAGGACCCTGAAATCAAGCAAGAAAAAGTAGTAGGATGAGTAAGTTGCACGTTCTTTGCATGTGAGTGTGGCGTAATATATATAAGTTTGACGTATCATTTCAGAGAATACTTAAATCCTAAATATAAATATTATCAGCAAACTTACTTTACAGCCAAAATACAACCTTCCTAGTGCCAAAATAGACCATGTGTCCGAATACTACTACAGTAACAAGTAAACGAGTGAAACTATAGAACTAAATTAACTAGTAATACATCATTACCATCACGTTAGGATCACTGGCAGAAATTTAAGATCAATTCTTCTTGTCGATGCAAATGAAGAAGAGAACACCTTTTAGTACTGTCTAGCAGCCGCGGTTATGTACCACGGCGGCACCGTGAGGAACGTCAGATCTTCGAGGACGACACTACGGGGCGACACGCGGCTCGTAGGCTCCATTACCCCATTAACGCTGGCCCGCCGAGAAGTCCGCCGGTGATCCGGGCTGGGCCAGTCAAGAAAGTTTCACTGCATCGGGCCACGAGCACGCGCCATGACGACACCAAAGAAACGGGCGGCTCGACGAGCTCGCCAATGATGAGGCTGAACACGCCAGCGCCATCACAGCAGTATTTACGACCATGGATGGTGGAAAGGACGGTAATGACATCTTTATTGTAAACTCCATGGGCTGGCCGTACGATATTCTATGCACTTATACCTTGTGGTATCCATCGAGGTGGATAAGGAGCTCGACCGGCGAGGCGGTGAAAATGTAGCCCACCTCCGTGTAGCCGCACGGGTTGTATGGCACATGGTCTTGTGGTCGTTGAGCTCGTGGTAGGCGACCATGGTGAGACAACGGTGGGCGCATGGAACATTTATCGGCGCTAACTGCCGAGCTTGTGGTAGATGACCATGGTGAGATAGGCGCTGGAGGGCATGTAATAGTTATCGGCACTAGATCGCCTTTGTCCATTGTCAAGTAGCTATTGGTGGAATGCGCTTAGACGCACGGCGTTGGAGTGGTTCCTTGGAAGCTCGTCTCGCCGATGTAGTGGCCACAGTCCAGAATTTTTATGCAGCATTGAATATGAGGTCCTTTGATCCATCGTAGAGCCATGCTCCTGCATAAAATGGAGTAATAAGTAGGTATCGCCACTTCAACACCATGCTTCACACTGGTCGGTCAAAAAAAGGCTGCAGGAAGTTGAAAGGTGAGAGTAAAGCAGGTATCACCACCACAAGAAATGCTTCCGTCCGCAACGACTGGGCCTATTGGTCGTCGTAGATGGCGCCTCTTCCGCGACGAAAATATCAGCTCGACTGTGGCTGATGCAAAACTTTTTTCCCGGTTTCGCGCCCCTCTACTATGACGAAACCGCTAAAAATATGGAGGAAGCTCGTCGGGCGCATGGCAGAAGTAAGATTTCCGCTTCCTCGCGAGATGTTGACTCGCCGAAGTATGTTTTTGCATGTGGGTCTCGGACGTCAGTGACTCTAGCGGACCAAACTTTTCGGCCTAACCTCCCTGATTTGAACTCGATAATGTTGTTCGATGCCTCTTCCGTTTAGTCAGGCTGCTGGGTCTCGCATGTTGACCACACATTAGAGGAATCATGTGTATCATGGAATTTTTTTCCTTCCTAGTTCCGAAGTTGATAGCATCGCTCGATGCATACGTCGTTTAATCAGGATACTGGGTCTCACGTGTCATCCTCAAACTAGAAGAAACGTGTGTATGATAGATTTTTCCCTTGGCTCGCGCCTCCTGATTTGAACTTGATAACGTTGCTCAAACTATCTATCGTTAATCACGATGTTGGGTACCACATGCCAGCCTCTCATTAGAAGAATCGTGTGTATGATGGAATTTTTTTTCTTTGCTCCCGCTACCCTATTCCGAACTTGATTGCGCTACCATTTAATCACGCATTTGGACCCACATGTCATCCTCTCATTAGAAGAAATGTGTGTATGATATATGTTTTGCCCGGTCAGCGCTTACCCTGTTCAACTTGATAGCGCTGCCAAATGCATAATCATGCCTGGGCTCCTCCGTTAACTTGATAGTGTTGCTCACGTGATCAGCCGTTTATATAGGCTGGTGGGTCCCATATGTCAGCATCACATTAGAAGAATAGTGTGTATATGATGGAATTTTTTTCTTATCTAGCGCTACCCTGTTCCGAACTATATAGAGTTGCTTGATTAATCTGCCGTTTGGTCACGCTGCTAGGTCCCATATATCAGCATCTCAATAGAAGAACGTGTGCATATTAGCTTTTTTTCTGGCTCGCGCCTACCTTATTCGAACTTGGAAACATTGCTCGATCCAGCGCCTATATAAGGTATCTCTGGTGGGTCCCACATATCAGCCTCTTCGTAAATGAAACATGGTGTGATGGACTTTTTTCGGCCGCCTTTGTTGTTCTAACTTTGGTCCAGAAGGTCCCGTATGTCAGCAACCTCTGTGCAGAAAACGTGTCTACGCTGGGTCCTAGATATCAACCTTTATTTGAAAGAAACGTGTGTATGTTGTACTATTTTTTGGGTTGAGTCCACTGTTTTGACCTTGGAAACATTGGTGGATTTTTTTGAGGCAAAACATGTCTATGATGCAGCAGCAGTTTACCTGGACCCCAAATGTCAGCCTTATAAAGTACAAAAAATATTAATCTACGCTCCGATGCTGGGTCCTACATGTCAGCCTTCTATATACAGAAAACGTGTCTATGCTAGGTCGCACATTGTATCCTTCTCTGTCCAGGAAACGTGTCTATGCTGAGTTCCACATGTCGGCCGGTATTTGAATTAAACATGTCCATGTTGGGTCCCACATGTCAACCTCTATTTGAATTCAATGTGTGTATATATATTGGACTATTTTTTCAGTTCGAGTCCGCCGTCCTGACCTTGCCAACATTGCTAGATGCAGCAACTGTTTATCTGGGTCTCACATGTCAGCCACTATTCGAATTAAACGTGTCCATGCTGGATCCCACATGTCAACTTATATTTAAATTAAACGTGTGTATATATGTTGGACTATTTTTTCGGGTCGAGTCCGCCATCCTGACCTTGGCAACATTGCTAGATGCCGCAGTAGTTTATCTGGGTCCCAGATGTCTACCTAAGAGTACAAAAAGTAATTCAATATTAATACAAATTTCCTAGGATTAGAACTCGAGACCTCACCACCGGTTGCCTGGGTATCTTGCCACTATGACAGAAACAAATAATTGAATAGAATCGTTAAGCCTTGCTATTATAACTTATTGGTTTGTCTCCTTGAATAAACTTTTTTGAAAAAAATTATCTCCCATAAAATAATAAGGTGGCACTCCTGGCAGCTAATCTAAAAATTGCAGGTGCTATAAAAAAAATCTGCGGGCAGAGTTTTTTTAAAAATATTGAGGTGCATAAGATTGCAAATTGTGTGACTGGTTAGTTTGGTTTCTAAGTAGTGTGACTTAAGTGCACATACAGAACAAGTTTAGTGACTCCCAATGTTTTTTTTTGAACAAGGAAGGGCCTCGAAGGACCCCAAAGGTTACCATTTGATTACATGGTCGGTTACATTTTACAAATAGGACCTAAAAAAAATAAGAAGAAAAGCAGTCCTGAACATATGCACGGAGGACCCTAATATTTTCCTGAACAAAGCAATCGGGTCCTTTGACCAACCCACCGATTTGGAGCCTCGCCGCCGGCCATCTTGCTCCCGCCGGGGACGCACCACTTGGCAAGAAGAAGACGGGGAGCGCCGGCACAGGGCTCCCAGAGAGCCTCTAGGAGGTTGCAAGCACGCCATAGGGCGCTGCTTATCTGCCGCTCTTGCGTCAAGATGCTCAGGCCACACGATGAGCTCCGTGCAGGACCAGCATCCATCCAATGTCATTTACTCCTAATAACTGAAGATCCATTTCAATACCGACAAGTTCAAGTAACCTGAATCTGGCCCACATCAGGCATGTGAACATCAGTAATTATAACATCAGAAACAATCCACCCATGTTCTCTCGCAGCATAGTTAAAGCTTACTGTGGCCTAGGAAAGAACAAGCTTGTAGCTGCACAAAAAAGAATTGTATGATTAAACTGGTTGAAAATATAAGTAGAAATTGCCCATGGCATGTCAAGGCTGCTAAGTAACAAAATCCGTAGAAATTGTTACGACCCAACATTAAAAGAAAGGGAAACCGTACTTATATGTCCAAATATACATGTAAATCGTGTTCTAAACATTAAAAGTTGCAGGTTTCATGATGATTATCCATCTCCGTTGTAGTGATTGCACTTAGTTTGTGATTGCATCAAGAGAGCTTTGCTCACCACCTGAAAGAGTCAACATTTTTATTTTAGATCTGGAGCAATCCCTGAAGCTAAGTTACTCGATCAAGTGGATACAACAATTGTGGGAAATGATATATCTTTATGCAGTCATAACTTGTTGCAAGACCATCACAAGATCCATCAGCAATCTAACTTCAAGTTAAGCATAACCCAGCTACTCGATCAAGCTAAGCTACATCCTTTTCATACGACCAAGAGTAGACAAGATCCAATGTTTCAGGGCTCACGTCAGCCTCTGTTGGACCTGACGCCACATACGATTACTATAGGTCTGATTGTACTTAAGTTTTTTGTAGA